>VZTT01069887.1:0-10467 GCA_013400855.1 Buphagus erythrorhynchus
TGGGTAGGAAGGAAAATGAAAAACCACCTTGTTTCAACCTCTCTGCCATGGGCAGGGACACATTCCACCATCCCTGAACACTGCCAGGATGGGGCAGCCACAGCTTCTCTGGGCAACTGGAGTCTCACCATCCTCACAGCAAAGAAATTTTTCCCAATATCCAATCTAAACCTGACCTGCTTCAGTTTAAAGCCAATGCCACTTTTCCTGTCCCTCCATGCTGTTGTAGATGAAGAGCTGAACTTCCCTGGTGGACTGGGCTATGGGGTACACAGCTCAGGCTGGGCCAGATGCATCCAGACCCCACTGAAACCAGATTGGTTTTGTGCTAAAAATGCTAAAAGAGCTCGAGGTCTCCTTGCTGCATGTCTCAGTTCCTCCAGAATTCCCATCTCAGCTAGCTACCTTTCAGACAACACTTTCTCGAGATTGCTTTAATCGAAGGGAGGAAATTTTGGTGACACTTTAATACATAAAGTGCCTCTCATTTTCTCTGTGCCAAAAAGCAGAGCTTTCTAACACGCTTCCCGAGTTAACATCAGGTGTTAAACAGACGCACACGTTGTTTTAGCAGGAGCCCACGTTCTATAATAGGCTTTCTCCCTAACAGCTTGATACAGCCTCTTCCATTAAGCATTTATTGCTAATGCTTTGTAAAGTGCAACATGCTCTATGTGCTATCAAAGAATGGAGCTGCCACGTCCTCACCCCCGAATAATGAAACACTCATGAACGGAACCGTAGGTTAGAGAGTTGTGAATTAAGTTCAGTCTCAGGGAGATCATCCAGAGCTCTGCCAGTGGTGTGCTGGGATCCCAGCCCCTGGGGAACCCTCCTTGCCTTTGCTTTGGAGAGGTCCTTGGTGAAAGTGCTCCCCAAGCAAGAGTTTGCCTAAAAACCACCAGGCTGATGGAGAGCTCTTCCTCAGAGGGACTCCCAGAAAGCCACATACCCTGATTATTGACTCTCCAATAATTCAATACAAACAGTATTTCAGAGGAACCCTTTTAGGTGACATACACCTCCAGCTGAACATTATCATATTTTTTTCTTATTATTCAGTAAAAAGAAAATTAACCTTTTTTTTCTTCTTTTTTAAATGGAGCAAACTGCCTTCCCCTGGCAAGTAGCCAGGGTTTTTACACAGTCCTTGCCTAGATAAGGGCACAAGGAGCAATCACGGGGTAGAGCCATAAAAGAAAGTGGTGTCAAGACTGTTCCTTTGGAAAGAGAAATCATCTCAATCTCTCCCCTCCCGCTGGTCTCACCCTCCCAGGGATCTATTTATACTCACGCTGCTGCACAGCAAGTCCTGCCTTTGTTCCTTTTCCCTGCAAAAGCAAGCCCCAGAGCTCCAAAGACATTGCCCTGCAAACCCTGCAGCAGGATCTTGGCAGAAGGCAGGAGTGGGACTTCTGGTTGGTGCAAGGGATTCACCTTTCTCACACCCATCTGTCCCCTGGCATTTGGTGGCATTGGGATGACCAACTTGTGAGAACGTCCTCAAGGATTTAATTTGTACATTTTGGAGTGGGACTGACCTTAGACTGGGTTGGGAGAGGGTGTTTGCAGTCAGGGATAACTCCATTTTCATGGGGCAAGGATGAAGAATATCCTGGTCTTCAGCAGCTCTTGCCAAGCTCACAGCTGCTGGGCTTTTGCCCCATACCTTGAAATTCAAAACCATTGGCTTTTCCCCGTGTCAGAGCTGAATGACAAACCCAAAACCTCAGTGACATCTCTGGGGCAAGCCAAATGGCAAGGCATTTTGGGTGGTCTGGGCTTTGGTACCTAATTCAACATGCTTCTGAACAAAAGCACCGAGTGCCTGGATCTCCCACACAAAAAAACCCCTCAGGTTGTTGAAGAGGCTTCTGTGTGATGAAGGAGCCAAGTCCTGTGCCTGTTTGGTCTTCCTCCACATTACTGAAATAAAAACACCCACTGTGGGTCGTGCCAGGCTCCCCCCAGCCCAGCCAGCTCTTGTGCACCCAAGATGTGTCACTTTAGGACACTCTGCACCTTGGGAGGGAAGAGCAATGAGGGGCAGCCCTGTGGCTTCCACAGAGCCCAAGAGCAGCACAGGCTTCAGGGATAAAGCACCTCAAAGGGCTCATGAAGTTTCTGGTTGTCCCCTGACACAGGGATGGCCACCATTCATGAGTGATATCCCAAATGGGGTCCCACACACACACACACCGAGATTCTACTGGGTCCAGCAGCGTTGGGATGCTCCAGTTACTCACATGTGCTCAGCTGCTGAGGTGAAACAACAGCTGAGTTAATGCAGAGACAGAGCACAGTTGGAAGAGATGGAGAGGTTGAACCCTCTTATCACGTGCAAAATCCCTTCACAGTTTGAAAACATTTAAAAGAGAAGACCTCCACAGACTGCTCCTTGTCCTGGAAGTCAGATCAAAAACGAATGCAGAGTCATGTGTGTTCCCCCTCTTTGGATGATGCATTTTCTAAACTTCTTCCAAGTGTTTCCAAACGAGCAGAGGAGAAAGTTCATCCCAGGCTGACATATCAGCATTGTTAACACTCATGGCAAGCCCTCCAAGAGCCTCTTGGCCACCAGGCTCCGCACGGGCACAGAGAGCCTCATAAAATCTCCCTGGCTGTCACTCCCTGAGCCCAGTGAGGGTCCTGGGGGGGGATCCATGGAGTTTCCCCCACGACAGTCTCCTTTCTTCCCAGTGCCCGTGGTTCCCTTTGTGTTTACGATAACACAGGGATGCTTTATTGCATTTCGCCCGCCCGCTGCCATGGCAACCGGCAGTGGCTGTGTGCTGTAAAAATAACCCTCCTTCTTTGATAGATTTCACTTGAGTGAAAATAACCCTTAAAAATAGGTTGAAATTTCCATACTAACTCTTCCAGGAGGTTCCAGGGAGGTGAAAATGAATTCCTCCAGCCTTGGCACCCAGCTCTCAGAGATGAGCCCGTGAGGATGCTTTTTGGGAGCCCTCACTAGCCAGGTCCCCCAGGGTTATGGTGGTGAAATCATAGAATCATGGGATGGTTTGGATTGGAAGGCACCTTAAAAATCATCTTTTTCCAACCCCTTTGCCATGGGCAGGGACACTTTTGGTAGACTCAGGGCCCCATCCAACCTGGCCTTGAACACTCCAAGGCATGGAGCATCCACAGCTTCTCTGTTGCTGTGCCAGGGCCTCACTACCCTCACTGGGGAGAATTTTTTCCTCAACCTATTCTCTTTCAGTTTGAAATCAGTCCCCCTTGTCCTTTCTCTAAACACCCTGGTAACAAGTCCCTCTCCATCTTTCTTGTAGGCTTCCTTCAGGTACTAGGAGGCCAAAATTAGGTCATCCCAAATCCTTCTGTTTTCCAGGCTGAAACAATCCAAATTATCTCAACCATTCCTCATAGGAAAGGTGTTCCACCCCTCTAACCATCCCAGAGGCCTTCCCTAGGCTCACCTCAACAGGGGCAATGTCCTTCCTGTGCTGGAGACAAGAGCTGGATGCAGCAATGCAGGTGGAAACATGGACATGGAAAAAAGGGCCGTGTCCACTGTCACCACATGGCCCACAGTGCCATTTCTGAACAGCCAGGATGGATGGGCCAGTGGATGTGCTGGCTCTTCTGGGCTTCTTGGTATTTACTGCAAAAGAAGAGGTGGTGTCCCCTCAGTGGCTGTCTGGGGTCTAGTTGGGATAAAGCTCAGCTTTATCCTCTCATCTCCTGTGCACCACAGCCTCAAAAAAAAGGCTCTTCCCTTCTCCTAGGCACAGGGACTGTGGAAGCTGGTGCTGTCTGTCAGCACATTTTACAGCTGGCCATCAGGAAATCTTCATGGGTTTTGGATAGATAGATCAGAGTGCATGAACAGCCAGCACTGGATCACTCCCCCCAAAAAAAGCTCTGCTCATGGCTGGGAGAGCCGTCATGGCCATCTCTGCACAGGCCCCATGCCCAGACCCCTGGGGCAGCAATGCTGTGAGGTTCAAGGCTGATGCTGATGCTGGCAGAGGTTCAGGTCTCCTTCCTTTGCTCCAGAGCACCTGTAGCAATCCCAGCCAGCAGAGAGGCACCCAGAGCCCTGCTCTGGATTAGTGAGGGTGTTGCTCTCACACGCACTCTTGACTCATCCTCAGCCCAGAAGGTCTTTTTCTCTCTTCTGGCCCATTTCTTCCCTTTTTGTTCTCCCAACCACTCAACTCCTCTACCTCCAAATAAAAGCTGATTCACATTTTAGAGGTGGCCCCTGATTCCTCCCATGAGTTTAGGTGAGTCGAACCATAAGAAGTGGAGTAATGAGATTATGATTAAAAGCACACCTTGATAGTGGAGCATCCATCAAGCTGTCATAGAAATCGTATCTCGGAGGCTGCTCTCATCAATCTGACCTTTCAATTATTACCCAGAGTTCATGACTCTAAGTGTATATAATTCCTACCTCAAATCTGGGAATACACGCCTTTGTTTTTTTGGCTTGCCTTCTGAATGGCTGTGAGAGCTGCCCTTCCCTGGCACATCAGCGATGCTTCGCCATGCAAATTAACTTAAATTAGCTCTTCCCTCACCCAAAAGTGTGGGAACAAGATCAAAACGCTACCAGGGCACCTGAAGGCAGCTGTTTGAAATTTTTATCGGTATACTTCTGGCTTTTTCCCAGCTATTTTAAAGCCAGTGGCCACTAAGGCAACTCCAGGAGTGCTCCCAGCCCACACTCTGCTTTGCCTCATGTCCCTGTGGAGAGAGGAGGCTGCTCCAGCCATGCCACAGCACTTCTCCAACAACAGGGAAGGCCCCTCCAATCCAACCAAGCTCACCCAGGGATCAGTACAGATGACATCTTCTGCCCAAACACCACTGGAAAAGCTTGGTTTTGTGAGCTCTACCTCAGGTAACACAGTATTTCAGGAGCAGGATGGAGTCTAATTCAGCTTTCCATTGGCATCATTTGAGGATTCCTCTGCATATCCCTAGGAGCAGAGCACAGCTCACCTCCAGCCAGCTCCATGCATCCCACCCCACCATCTGTCCACTCTGGAGCCTCTCAGGACGAGATAAGACACAACTTTCTTGGCACCAGCCTGGCACCTCGTTGGGTCCAAGTGAGTTTCCACAGGCCACAGAGCTACCAAGCAATGAAATCCTGCCTGAGCCTTTTGTACAGGGAACACCGAGCAGCTGGGAATGCTGCATCCTCCTGCTCCATGCCAGCTCTGCTAACAGAAGGACAAGAAAGAGCTGGCTCTTCCTACACAGCAAGTTAGGAAGTTGTTCCTAGACTGAATAAAACAAACTAAGCCATTGACTTTATAGTTTTCCTCCAAAGGAATTCTGTGGTTTTTAGTAAAAGTAAACTTCCCTGCTTTCCCTGTTTGTGACTTTTCACAAACAAGCATTAGTAACACACACATTATAGAAGAAAAGGAATCCCTGGTTGGTAGAGAAAAGGCAGAGGAAATAGATATGCCTTGGTTTGGGATGTTTGACAAATCAGGCCCTGAGGGTGTTTTCTGAGGTGTTTGTATAATTGTGGGGTCTGTGCAGCTTTCTTGTGTGAATGATTACTGAATGGAAGATTCTTTTGCAAAAACCTCTGCACTGTTCAGGTGCCTGAACTGTGGGAGTTCCCACAGCTGCCTCAAAACCAACACCAGTGTGACCCTCGATCCTGCAGCAAAGGTGCTCAGGTGAGGTCAGGTGAGACCAGAGGAGAGTGAGTCAAAGACACCCTGAAAAGAGGGAGCAGCTTTCAGCAGTGACCCTGAGGCCAGCCCAGCATTAGGGCCCTTCTCTGCTGACACCTGCTAATCCACACAGCCCTTGCCAGGGAAGCTGAGGGTGGATCCCACACCTCTCTCCATCACAGCCTGGCCCAGCTGGCATCTCTGCAGACTCACTGCTAAGCCACTGCCATTACTGGCAAACTAGACACCTTTTCTAGGGAAAAAACACCTAGGAACATTTCAGGCACAACTCTGTTTTGAAAGCCTTACAAAAGCCTGACTTACAGAAGGATTAAAGGCAAACAGCAATGCATCCCCAGCACTCAGCTCAGTGGTGGGGACAGTTGTCCTTCAGCTTCAAGATGAGCACAGGACAAGAACTCATCAGCCACACAGCCATCATGGTCTCTTTTGATATAACCCTTGTCACCAGTCCCAAATGCTGCACTGCAGAGGTCTAAGAATCATCCCACCAATTCCAATTTAAATGTCTCCACTGGGTTTCCCAAAAGCCACCCATGAGAGCCCATCTAGCTGAGGGACCAAACGTGGGGAAATGAGCCTCAAGAAGCTGAGCCCAGCACTCACAGCCCAGATCCTCGTGCCTTGCAAACTCTTTGGTGTCAGCTCAGCCTCGCTCCTGGAAGCCCAATCCAGGTTCCTCTCTGTCCGAGGAAGAGGCCAGAGAGCCACACACCCCCACTGTCCTTTCTGTCCTCTCTGGCAGCCACATAAACAAGCAGTCTGGAGACCACTACATCTGCAGTGCAGCCTCAGGTTGCTCCCTCCCAGCCCAGCCTCCACACATCTCATGCCAGCAGAATCGGATGACAGCCCCAGCTGGAGCCTCTCTGTCACAAAAAGGAGATGAAACCTGCAAAAGCCCCACTCCCATTTTCCCATTCTTCCTCAGAGACCAAGCTTTCAATCTCAAAAGTCAAGTCTCTGCTGTTTTAGGGGAAAATATTTCATTGACATGTCCATGATATCCCAAAAGGAAGAGGGTGATTACAGCTATCAGCTGTGGCTGCTGTAGGAAAGGAGCTGGAGGGCTCTGACCCAGCAGTGTCCACCCCACCCAACCCAAAACCTGTCACTGTCACTGGAGAAAGGTGACCCCTTTTGCTTGTGTCTCAGAGGCCACCAGTTGTGTTCCTAGAGAGAGGAAAGTTCCCTCTCTCCGGGGAACTTCACTCCCACTTCACCTCCACGCTTAAAACGATGCTTAATGCCTCCCTTAAGGTGGTAACTGCAGTTGAGCTGGGCTGTCAGGAAGGCTCTAATCCTGTGCTAATTTATTTTATCAAATTAGAAAACGAGCATCCATGGAACACCAGAGACCTCCTGTTCTCAGGGTCCCAGCAGAAAGCTGCATGATCCCTTTGTAGAGAGGGTTGGGGTGGAGGGAGGGGGGTTGTTGTTTTGCTTCTTTTTTTTTTTTTTTGCCAAGAATATAAAATTAATAAAACAGGATTAAGGGAGATATGGTTTTAACCGAGTCCTTAATCCCAGAGAATAATTAATGAGAGCAATGCACCACTTGGCTCAACTCTCCCCACATTTGAATAATAAATAGCATCCAAAAAAAAAAAAAGAAAAAGGAACAAGAAGGTTGAGCTGTAAAAGAAGGTTGAGCTGTAAATTCTTAATACAAAGAACTTTTGCCTTATGTATGTGTGTATCGCCTTTTGGTCTTGGATCCAGAAAAAAAGATTATGAAGAAAGCAGAGACCAGTTTTGGCCACACACAGATGTGCCTAAGCCAAGATTTACGGGAATCTCCACACTTTTAAGAAACAAAATACCACGAAAAGTCTGCATAAATTGCCCACACCAAGCTCTGCATGCAAACAGCAGCCAAGACTGACTTGGGTGCCATGAACCCAGTGCAAGGTACCAGCCTCAGTCAGAGCCACTCACTCTTAATATTTTATTATTCCTCTTAATTCCAATATTCGTTCTTAATTCCAAACTGCATAAATTACAGGACCTGAACTCCTGTGACTCCTGTGATTCATCTTTGTGTTCCCAACACCACCATGTGCCAAGGGCAGGGCTGGCCTGCTGCAGGAGCAGCTCTGTAAAGATGTGATTTAGGTCTCTGGGCTTGAACCATTGAATAGCTGTTTAAGTACAAGGTCACCTGCAGGGCCTTCAAGTCAACAGAGCAAGGGGTGTGGGGTCCTCCAGCTTGGGCAGCTATTTTATGGTGGGAGGAACCATCTTTTGGAAGGAGCCCCTCTGAATTGAAGCACCTTAAACTCAAGTGTGTCCCTACTGCCTTGCCCTGGAGATGGAACACAGCTTCCTGGGGCTCACTCCAAGAGTTCCCAGAGACCACCATGCCTCACAAGTGTATCTCAGCTCTGGAGCACTGCTCACCTGGCCTGAGGAGCTGTTCCTCTGAGGAGTCCCAGCATGCAGAAGGAATTTTACCACCAGGCAGCTTCTCAAAGGATGGTCTCACTGCTCTTTGTTAATCTTCTTGACTCAAAGTGGAAGCAAGGCTCTCTTGAGGAGTCTTTTTTTAATTGATAAGCAGATACCCATAGTGGACCTATGTCAGACTTCCCTGTGACATCACCTTGACCCAGACAAGACCAGGTTGGGGGGTAGGATGGCCTGGGTCCTAGAAGGGCAGCTCAGCTCTGGAGGTCCACACCAGGTCAGGGACATAAGGAGGAACATCTGAATAAACACGGCCCCATCCCTGCCTGCAGCCCTTGTTAAGGCCGGCCTCTGCTTTGAACTCCTTCCTGATGAAATGATTAATGAATGCCGTGCAGACCTCTTCCGTTCCTTCCTCTGCTTTCACCTGCCACACAGAGCAATACCAAACGAGGTGATCATGACAAACACAGCTCTAATTCTTTATTAATATTAATCAGAGGCAACCTTTCCATTGACACCAGAACCCGTGCATGTGCTGGCAGAGAGGGGATAACGCCGTGGCAGTGACATTTCTTGGGTAGGCAATTTTATTCTGTTTTAAAAATTTTTTTCATCTCGCACCTTCCCTTCCCCCCCTTTAATATGGGCGAGAGATACCTTGTACAAACAGAGGAAGGAAGAAGCTGATTAAATAGCAGAGTTGGAGCATAATGAAAGAAAAAGCCCACTGCAAACATCTGCTGATTGTTTTAAATGGGAGGCACTGCGAGGTGGATTTCAGGTGATACCACAGTGGCTTCTCTCATAATCCCAGCTAAGGCAGCATTAGGGCTTTGGAGCTCAGGGTGAATTTCATCCAGTCCCTGCTGGCAGGGAAAGAGGCTTAGGCAGGATAGCAAACCTCAGTCCCATCTTGGAGCAGGGCCACAAAGACACACCACAAAGCCACCCTGAGCCAAAAGAGGCCCTTTCCTCCAAGTGCCACCAAGCCAAAGGGGAGCTGTTATGGGTAGCAGTGTGGACACAGCCATCTCCCCTTCAGGTACTCACCAACACACATTCTCGCTGCTCATGTGAAGCAGAAGATGAAGGTCTCCAGGCCACCTGCAGGATGTGCACCTTTCCAGCTGCAGGTGGGTTCTCTGGAGCAGCCACTCCCTGGGATCCTCACTGGCGAAGCATAGATCCCTTTGGGTTGGAAAGAACCTTTAAAAGTCACCTAAATGTCAGCAGGGTGAGGAGAGCTGTTTGTGGAAGAAGCCATCCAATCCATAGGGAATGGAGACAACCACCTCCCACTCCTTACCCTAGGGGAGCTGGGGCCCTTTTCCTCAGCTGGCAGGATGGTCATTGAGCACAGGCAAGGCCTACAGGCTTCCTCTGCTGCCCAGTTGTTGATTTTCCAGCTTTCCCCATCCTAATAGCCAAGGGACTGCAGGGAGATCTGTACCGAGAGAAGCCCCTGGTTCTCAGCTGAGTGCAACTTCCCTCTCTCTGTCTCTTAAAACAAATAGATTTTCATTGAAATCAACATATCTTTCTGAATTGAATAGGTTTTCATGGGGACAATAAATTTCTTCAAAACAATGCATTTTTATTACAACATATTTTTGTTCAAACCAATACTTTTTGACAACCAGATATTAATGACCAGGCCAAAGCCATAAATTTGCCTCAAACTATGTGTTTACTCATGGAAGGAAATAATTTTTCTCATACAAATACATTTTTATTTGAAGCAATCCTCTTTTTTTCCCACCCCCAAAAATCAGATACACTTCTGGGAGGGAAGGGGGAAAGCTGTGTACCCAGGAAAGCCCCTTCACTTCAAGAGGGATCAAGTGCTTGTGAAGATTGTCACACTCTCACCTTCCAAACCCAGAAGCTCCAGAGGTCATGTGAAGCTTAAAACATAAACTGTTTTTCCCATTGCCCACGTACTCACATTGTCAGCTTCTGGTAGGTCCTGCAGAAACAAAGATTATGTCTTGCTCCCCTTGTTTTGCTGTTTGAAATTGTGTTTGCAGAAACCAGTTAGATAACCCAGAGCAGGGCAGAGATGCTCAGGCAGGGCAGTCCGTGCAGCATCTCCATCCACTTTGAGGAAGCTTCTTGTTTCTCTTGGTTTTGGGAAACGTTTTCATCTGAGGGGGCTGCTGCAAGGCCCTGGTGACACACAAGGGACAGATGTGTCTGCTTAGTCCTGCATCTTTCCTTTCAACCCACCTCTCAAACCTCCTTGGAGCCTATGTGAGGGACCTGAGCCCCCCAGGGACAGGGCCAGCACACCAGCTATGTTGGTCCTGCACCTCTCTGGCTTTGCAGAGCCCAATCCTAACCCAGAGCCAAAAGGCACCAAAATAATTCCAGC
>VZTT01069888.1:2622-23444 GCA_013400855.1 Buphagus erythrorhynchus
ATAATTGCCTGTGATAACAGCAGCAAGAAGTTAAGTATCTGCTTTTGAGTTTGTTCTTAGTGCCTTTGATGTCACAGTGAATTCAAGGTGGCCGCTTTTTCAATTTTTTTTTTGTTTGTCATTTTATGTCTGTTTTACAGTGGGGTTTCGAAGCTGTGATGGAAACCAAAAAATACACTTTGGTAGCAGTGAGCCAGAAGATTTCAGAGTAGGTGAAGATGGTGTGGTGTATGCAGAGCGAAGCTTTCAGCTTTCAGCAGAGCCCACAGAGTTTGTTGTGTCTGCTCAAGACAAGGAAACCCAGCAAGAATGGCAAATGAGAGTGAAGCTAACCCCTGAACCAGCCTTCACAGGGGCTTCAGAAAAGGTAAAACAAGAGCTAAATGCAGCCTAGATGCAGTAGAAATGTATCTCCACAAAGAGAGCCTAAAAATAGGGGTTTAATTTTCCCTGTCGCGCACCTCTCCATGAACCAGCTTATTAATGGACATCTAGTGCATGCAAAGCTGGAGCTTTAGAAAGAATTTCAATAGTCCTTTATTCTCTAGTTTTGCTAAGGCATGGAAAGACATGCCTGTTTAACTATATAGGATTCTTTGTGTTTGAGCTTTTTGTTTGTATAGCTTGAGATTTATACCTGAATTTAAGTCTCACACAGCCATTTCTTTATTTTAAATTGCTTGAAAGTATTATAGTATTTATTCAAGCGGTTAAATATAACCACAAAATAAACAAATCTGTGATAGAATGCATCAGTCACATTTATTAGATGGGAGCTGTAGATTTACAGCAGTAAGTCGGAAAGCACTTCTGGCAGGGAATATTGGCTTTGTCTTGTCCTGTCATAATCAAGTTGGAGATTGTAAATTATTCATGATTCTAGCACTACTTGGTAAGGAAGATAGTCTCCCTCTGCTGGAAGCTGCCATAGGATAAACCATGTACTGTGACAAAAATCAGACGTAGCAATATGCAATTAGCAGTATATTTACTTTAGAAAAGCCTATTAGGTTGTCTACCTTTTTCTGTTATATTACCTGTTGCCTGCTGTTTCTTGCCTTCTCCTTAGTGTAAGACAAGTGCTTAGTTTACAGATAAAGAACAAAATTTATTCATAGATTATCATACCTGTAATAGGTACACATTAAAGATTTAAGCGTAGTGTTAAAATAGGTGATGTGGTTATGCAATACATTTTTCCAGAGAACACTCTGGAGACCACTGCTGTGTAATCCTCAGTTATTTGTTTGCTTACTTGATGATTGTATTAAATCTGCTAAGGCATGTTTTTAACAATGGAAATACTGTCATTTTGTTCATGGAAGCATTGTAAAAGAGCAGATGCTTAGATGTGCCAGAGCATGCCCTGTTGATTCCAAAGACACTATTCAGGTATCCTTACCATCAACAGAATGTAGAGTCTATAGAATCTGGCCTTCAGTTGGGCATCTGTTCATACTATGTGACATAGTCGTTTAGATGAAAAAAAAAGGTTTTCTATTAAAAGATTTGGAAAATGTTTTTGTCGCCCTGTTTCCAACCTTAAGCAAGCTAGCTGTGTGTGCTGTCATCCAAAGGATGAAATGACTGCAGATATAAAAGGGAATAGGAAGGGAATGTTGACACCCAGCAGAGATTAATGCCCAGTGTGTAAAGTGGGTCATCTACTGCATCCATCATGGCTGACATAGGTTTAAAATAATTACAGCATTAATTCTATGGGATTTAATAGGGTCATAAATATTTGAGACATTCCTTACCAGTATGTATTAAACTTCTCTTGGAGCTCAAATTACATTATAGCACACCCAGATCTAAATTTAGTGTACAGTAGCACATTACCTGAACTGAAGCTCTACCTAATGAGAAATACATAAAGGCATACTATTAAATTCTGCAAAATATTAACTACTTCTCAGAAAGTGCCAGATAGTTTACACAGTAGTGCCATGTTATAAATGGTTTATAATTCCCTTTCTCCTCCTAGTTGAGTAAGGAAAAAAAGGGTTCTTATAATNAAGAGAGACTGGGTTATTCCTCCAATCAACCTACCAGAAAATTCCAAAGGACCTTTTCCTCAGGAATTAGTTAGGGTAAGGAAGTTAACGGAAGTGTGGTTTCAGTGTCCCTCAGAGCGCTCTTGAAGAGATTTTGTGTGAATAATGTCTTGTTCATCGTCCAGACATTTATCAGAGTCTTTTGGGCTGGTTTCTTGTTGCTACCTCTGCATTGCATGCTGGGATGCACCTAATTTTCTGGGGTTTAACTTGTTCCTATGCATCTGTACTGGTGGAATATGACCTTGTTTTGGGTGGTCAGTGTGTTAAGGGGTTCTCCAGTCTCCTGCACAGTAGTTCTCTGCCTGGGAAATAGTGTGGGAGTGAGCAAGAAGCAGAGTGCACCAGGAGAGCACAGGAAATGGGATCTGATGGGGTGAGGACAGCAGCTGTTCCACAGGACTCTACTGCCCAGAAGTGGCCACCACAGGGAGCCAAGCCCCTCTTCTGGGCTGGCTTCCAGCCATGGTACTGGCTGGTCATAATGAATTTGTTGAACTTGGCAGAGCATTAGCCCAAGTTGATAGGAGACAGTTTCACTCTGTTCTCTGTGTGTGCTGGTGATTCAGCTGCTCCTCACAGATGCACTGCCCTTCAGTTGTTTCCTTGGAAGATGAAGAAAGTTCAGTCTTTAAGCAAAAATGGTGAGCTTCCAAAGAGTTAGCCTGTAATGGAAGAGAGCCTGTAGCTTTGGCCTGGGAAGGTATAGGAGAAGGGGAAAAATACAAACCAGACTTCTTACTTCATGTGTAATTTTATGATAGTATATGTTTTCTCTAAGATCTAAACAATTCTGCTTAAGGTAAAAATATTTGCATGTTTTTGTTTTAACACAAATAATTGTTATTCTGAGAAATAAACGGGGATGATTTTACATTTCTGAATATCCTTTGACCAGTTTCTTACACAGAGTGCTGTTGAAAACTTCAGACTTTACACCAACTCTGTACCATTCCAGAATAATTATTTTTGCAAGTACAGCTTAAGGAGCAAGGAGAAAATAAACAGAGCTGCTGCTTGTCTCAGCAGCAGTCCCATCCTAGGCTCGTTTGTAGCTAATGTAAACTTCATCTCTTTTGACACACAGATTAGGTCCGATCGTGATAAAAGCCTTTCTCTGCGGTACAGTGTGACTGGCCCAGGAGCAGACCAGCCTCCAACAGGCATCTTCATCATCAACCCCATCTCAGGACAGCTGTCTGTGACAAAGCCTTTAGACCGGGAGCAGATTGCTTCTTTTCATGTAAGAGTTTAATTTACCATAAATCAGATTATCAAATTGAAGACGAACATCTGCTTCAAACATGACTTGAGCAGCCAGCATTTAGTTTTGTATGAGATATGATTTGAAGAGTTTGTAGCAGATTTGTATTTATTGTACTTAATAAGGCTAACTCTTACTATATTTAAGCAGCTTAAATACATTAACATACGTAAACAGTGATTAAATGTATTTAGATAAAGTAATTTTAAAAGATTGAAATATGGATACTGTGGCTTGTATTTTAAGTACAGGCCATTGATCACAGTCTTCACTGAATTGTATACTTTCCAAAAGTTTATTTTTAATTCAGCAACTTAAATTAGGATGTGACTGCTATTAGAATTGCAGCAGCTTGATTTGAGAAATGGATGGAAAGAATAACGTACCAATTTTTATTTTAGGGGCAAATCTAAGCATTTTAATAGAATTGTAAATTAGGCCTGTCAGCTTATGAAAATGATATTCTTTGCTCTAAAGAAATTGACAAAGTAGACCACATTCCAGTACCAGTGGAAAAGGAAAGTTTAAAGGGAGAGGGGGAGAGCAGGCTGTGACCTAAAGTTTGCTGTGCTTTTGGGAAACCATGCTGAAATTACCCAGCTCCTGGAGGGAGTTTTCCAGCTTGTGGATTAAAACACTCCTTGCCTTGTGCTCTGGGGAAGCCCTTTGAGTACTGCTCCTAAATAGAGGACACAGCAGGAGGCATCTGGGGGGAAGGTATGGATGAAAGGCTCTCTCAAACAACAGCTCTGGCATCCATAAGATTTTAACTGAGCATTTGACATGGGCAATTCAGGATTTACTTTTAGGAATTCACATTTATATGAGTCATTTCCAGAGTGGTCAGTTAATAATGCCATCTTGCTGCTTTCTAATACTTTTGTAGCTATAAGATATGTGTGTGTGTATGTATATGATGGGCATCAGCAGGACTACTGTAGGATAAGGTTGCTCTTGTCCCTAGCAATGGCCACGATCTGGTCTAAATACACAGATTTACATTTAAATCTGCATATTTTTAGAGAATATTTTCTAATAGTCATTATTGAAACTGGAATTCTGTATGACAGTAGGCACTAGTAGTAATCAAAATTACATGATCTAAAATAGTTTTCATCAAATCAAAGAAGGAAGTCTGCAACTTAGAACAGTTTGGAAGTCTGAACATCAGTTCCATTAGCAACTTTGAAATTTGAAAGGCCAGTATGAAAGGGTAGTGGCAGATAACAAAATACACTGAGTGAAAAATGTCTGGCCTGAAAGTTCCTGTTGCTATTATTATACCTATTTGCACCTGTACATTGTGAAAATTCTAATACTTTTAATGATTTTTGCAGCTGAGAGCACACGCAGTGGATGTAAATGGAAACCAGGTGGAAAATCCTATTGACATTGTTATTAATGTCATTGACATGAATGACAATAGACCTGAATTCTTACACCAGGTTTGGAATGGGACAGTGCCTGAGGGATCA
The DNA here is from genome assembly GCA_013400855.1 of Buphagus erythrorhynchus. Classification (NCBI taxonomy): domain Eukaryota; kingdom Metazoa; phylum Chordata; class Aves; order Passeriformes; family Sturnidae; genus Buphagus; species Buphagus erythrorhynchus. The sequence goes on from VZTT01069888.1 coordinate 7,419, forward strand.
AAGCCAGGTAATACATGGGCTTTTGGGAGGCAGAGGTATTATTTTGAAGTATGATATTTACAGTATCATTTTGAAGGTGTGATGAAGGGTGTGCCTTCAGACCTTGTAATACTTCGAAAGGTGTCTTTAGAGTGATGACCAAAATCTCAGATTTTATCTTCTTAATTCACCCTGTTTTTAATGCACTTTTTAGCATGCTGTGATTCACTTCCAAAAGGCAAAATTTGCTATGTACATGAGCTAAAACCAGGGGACGCTTTAAGAATATGACTTCTGGTTCATGGTTTTCAAAATCCTAATTATAACATCACAGTTCATACATTTATTTTTATGATAGGCATTGATGTTAGTTTAGTTGACAGGTCAGGGTATAAGAGACTTCCGAAATGTCACTAGATCCAGTTCTAGTTCTGATTCCCAGAGGCTTTGCAAATACTGGGATTTGAAATCAGTGTCATTTGAATTCTTGAGAAAACCTAAGTGTTGTTCAGATCTCATTAAAATTCTAATCAGCTCAGACTAAAGTTTGCACTATGGCTGAAACCACTTTCTTAATTTGTCAGAAGTGCAAAATGAAAGGTTAGCACCAGAAATGTGTTTTCTAACTTTGCAGTGTTTACTTGGCATTTGAGATCTATCTCAAAGACTTTTGAAAGAGTATTATTTATATTGATTTTTCAGTCACTATCAGTATGTCCCCCAATTCTGAACAATAAGGATATTTCCTTTGGCCCAATTAATAACATAAGTATCTAAACATGAGATGTTCTCTTGTTACAGAAATGTTATTTGTGGCAGAACTGTAGGATTCCATTGTTTATGTAGCTTCTTCAGTTATAAGCAAATCTAGTCTTTTATAAACACAGAGTATTTTTATCTCCTCTTATGTATTTTAATTACTCTGTTGGTGAGTCTTGAGTTTAGCCAGTTTGTTTTAAGTAAAGAAGGAATGTGCAGATTTTACCAAAAGAAACACTTGCTTTGACCACTGCTTGTAAAGTGATCTTGTATAATCTGAGTGTAAACTGTTTATATAACATCAATTATTTATCCTGCTGCTAGGAACCTACGTGATGACTGTTACTGCCATCGATGCTGATGATCCCAATGCCCAGAATGGGATGCTGAGGTACAGAATCCTGTCTCAGGCCCCGAGCAGCCCCTCTCCAAACATGTTCACAATCAACAACGAAACTGGCGACATTATCACTGTAGCAGCTGGGCTCGACAGAGAGGTATGGCAGATCTTTATACCATGGGCTGGGTTGCACTTAATATTGTGAAGATGCAAGGCTTGGGGGTGTGGGTGGGTGAGAGGCTGGACAAGAGCTGACAATGTGCACCTGCAGGCAGTCATATCCAGGCCTGCATCAGAAGCAGCGTGGCCAGCAGGTCAAGGGAGGTAATTCTCCTCCTCTGTTCTACTCCTGGGAGACCCCACCTGGAGTGCTGCATCCAGATCTGGGGTTCTCAGCACAGGAAATATGTGGACCTGCCTGGAGCAAGTCCAGGGGGGGGATGTGAAGACCATCAGAAGGGTGGAGCACCTCTCCTATGAAGATAGGCTGAGAGAGCTGGGACTGTTTAGCCTGGACAAGAGGAGGCTCTGGGGAGACCTTACTGCTGCCTTCCAGTACCTAAATGGGGCCTACTGGAGAGCCTGGAGAGGGGTGTTTAATAAGGGCATATAGAGAGAGGACAAGGGGAGATGACTGTAAACTGAAAGCAGGTACATTTAGATCACATAAAAGGAAGAAATTCTTTACTGTGAGGGTGATAAGGCATGGGAACAAGTTTCCCAGAGAAGCTGTGGATGCCCCATCCCTGGAAATGGTCAAGGCTAGGTTGGATGGCGTTCTGAGCAACCTGGTGTAGTTGGAGGTGTCCCTACCCAAGGCTGGGTGTTTGCAGCTAGAGCATCTTTAAGGTCACTTCTAGTCCAAACAATTTCATGATGCTGTGAAATATTTCTCCCCCTCCTCAGTTGTAACCTACTCCCTTTCTTCACCCTGTTGACACTGGTCATTGTCCTAGTCCCAGAGTACAAGAACTTAGAGGAGAGAAAATTATGTTAGGGTTGAAAATTGGACCTACATATTTCATACATATAGCTACTCTTGGCCATGTGGGGTCATGGAAGAGATCTTGTCCCATAAGCCTGTATACTCTTAAGAAACAGGTACACACTAAAGCAGAGCAATATAATAATGATAAAAAGAAATAATCCGCCAGTAATTCACTGCTACGTGCTGAGAAAGGTCCATCCTGTCTAGACAGTTCTACACTGTGCCCACCACTGGAGAAGGAGTGTGCCAGATCCTCTGCTCTGATGCACCCTTCTGTGAGGTTGGGAATAAAAATATTTCCCTCCCAATTCCAAATCTGTGACACTAACTGTGCTTTTAAACCACTTGAAAACTACACAAGAGAGAAGCATTATTTTATAAACAAGCCATAAAATCTAAACAAATCTCTTTTGAATACATCTTATTTCAACTTCTGTATTACTAACCTCATTTTAGCTCATTAAATCCAAAGTACTGGATTTGATGTTCATCTTTTAGCTGCTTGTTTATAGTTATTTAAAATGGAGAAAAATAATGCTTTCTGAAGTTCTGCATTTGTTATTAATATTCTGATGCATTTCAGTCTGAAAGGGGCAATCAGAGGATTTGAAAAGCTAAAGAGACTGTTAGATATTGCAATTAATTTTTGAGGTTTTATTAACATTCATTCTATTTAAGTTGGTTTTGAAGAGAAGGGATTTGAGCAAAGGAAAACCCTGAACTTTACAGTATTGCCCTATTAAATTAAAAGAATGATGGGCAGCTTTGCCCTTGTTTTTAAAATCCCCTGGTCATTTTTGACAGATGAACTTTCAGAAGGACATAGCAATAATTCTTGAGGTTTTATCACTTGGTGATAGCCATACTGGAGGGATTTAACTTGGAGAAACCAGCTGCCTGTGGAACTTAGACCCTCACATTAACAGTTGAGAAAGCCTTGTCATTCATCATCAGTTTTCCTGATGGATCACTCTGCTGATACCCAAATGGGTATATATAAACATTTCTTGAACATGTTGGATATTAATGATTAACGTTAAATCATTCAAATATTAAATTAGATTAATATGAGATAAAATGGTTTCCTTCCCAAGCTTTGCTTCCTCCATTTCCTGAGTCATTTTTGGAAGTCAATCAAATTAAAATGTCTGGGAGTCTAGAGAGCCAAAGCTGAATCATCTTATGACAGTGGGCTGGGAAGTGCCTTGTGGTCCATATACCCCAGCTGGTCTGCCTGCTTCTGCCTTTTCACTCTTTTCTACACATCTTGTCTCTCTTTATAAAGCTCTAATTAAAGTCATAAAGTACTAGACAGAATTTTAAATTCTTAAATAACGTGACACATTTTTTATGGGAGCATAAGTGTTGCAGGCATTAAAAAAAAAAAGTGGTTCCTCTGATAGCACTCCTCATCTGCTGGTATTTTAGATTAACATGCACAATGCATTATCTGTGCTAACATGCACAGGAGGAGATTTGCTTAGGTAAGGAAACTCAGCTTAAGGCAGAAGAAATCTTTCATTTGTTATCTCAAAAGATGCTGTTTCATGAGATCCAGCTGCTCTTATTTCTTCCGTTACTGCTGTGGAATTCACTTCAGCATTAAAACATCTGCCTTACTGCTGGAGGTGCTGAAGAAGTCAGGCAGGGTACTTAAATTTACACACTGACATTCTTGCCTCACGTGAGGTTAATTCAGTGAAGTGCTCTTTTATTTGGCCTGTGTTGAAGTGGAAAGATGTGAACTGATGAGGTCTGCGTTCTTTCTTGAAGCTGCCAGTTCGCTTTTGGACGTGTTGCTGCTAAGTGTCTGTGCAGGCTGCTGACACATGCTCCACTGCTTATTCCTGGCTGCCTCTCAAACCACAGTAAAAGGAGGAGACCCACCTCCCCCAGTTTCCCCATGCTTAGAAATCTGTGTGCTTGTTGATTTCTGAAATTTCACTCTCAGCAGTTGATCTGCTTTATGTGAGTGCTGGGAAGAGGGAATAAAAACAAGGAATCTAAACAAAAGCACTGATATGCTGTCTTTTGGGGCACTTTCTGGGGAAGTTTTTAGTGTGCCCATTCTGTTGGAATTAAGTAAGATGACTGTAAGGAAGCTGAGTCTCTGTGTAATAATAATGGAGTTTCCTTAATGAAATTTGCTTCTTGGGATCAATGTGTTAAGACCCAGATGAATCAGAAGCACCTGCTGTTTCAATAACATAGAATCATATGGCAGTGTGATTTGCTTCAATACTGCTTTAGATTTTATTGCTTCACAGTAAGTAAACTATTATTTTTTCCTGGATGAAAGTGGTAAAAGCATTTCTTTGATTCCCTCATGACTGCTACTCTTATTGGTGTCATGAAGGAAGCCTTTAGGATGTTTAAAGTCTTTTGAAGGTCAGTTTGCAAGTATATTTTCCAAGCCAGAATTTTTATATATATATATGTATATGTATATTTATGCATTATTAAGCATATATACTGCATTTCTGTAGACTTAATACTAGTCTTGTGTTTTTAAACAGTTGTGGGTTGCATATATAGCAGTACACATTTGGGATGTCTTGTAAGGATTTCTGTGTGAAAAGAGGGCATGAGCATAGTTATCTTCAATGGGAGATAAAGATCCATACAGCTTATTTTAAAAACTTTCTAATCTTTGACTCATAGTTGCTGCTTGGAAATGTGCAAACTGTTAAACCTCTCAAGTCTGTCGTACTGTCTGGCCAAAGTCTGAAAGAAAGCTAAATACTATCAGTGGAATTATCCTTGCTCATTTTTTGTATCAATAAGTGTAATTCCTTTTTTGTAAATGGTGTGATTCTAGGGGTGTCCTGCTTAGGTTCAGGAATTGAACTCTCTGATCCTGATGGGTCCGTTCCAACTCAGCATGTTTCATGATTCTATAAATTGTTTCCATGAGAAGTAATCTGTCATATACCCCACTCTTCAGACAAAGAAAATAAAGTACCAAGTGGAAAAAAAAACCCGAAAACATAAAAATAGACTCTACTTGAAATATTTTTATTTTGCCAAAAGGTGTTTGCCAGTGTTAGTAAACCATTTGTGAAAGTGCTGTTTCAAAGTAATAGCAGCTCCTTATGTTTGTGTCCTTTCTTTTGGGAAGAACTGAATGGTAGCACTTCTCTCCAAGGAGGGACAATGAACTGGTAAACGAAGGAGCATGCACAATATTTGAGAGCAATGGGTTAAAATAAACTTTTTAGCAATTCTATTCAGAAAACATCTTTATGATTTTCCTTGTTTTTCCTTCTTTAATAGAACCTTGTCGATGTTGTTTTAAACAGCTCAGCAGGCTGAGGTCAGGTCTCTGCCAGGCATTTCTGGTGCTCAGGGACCCTGGCCCCACTCCAGTGGTGAGGGGGGAGTGAGTGCCCAGCTCAAGGGCCGTTAGCAGCAGTGGGGGGAGAGGGGGCCATGGCTGCCACACTCGGCCAGGGAGTTTAACATTTATGGAAATAGCCCGTTTGGTGCTTCCCTCCCCCTTTCTCTCAGTGCCCTTACTCGTCTCTGTTGGCCTCGACATCTTGGGTTTCCATAGAGATCACAAGAAGTTGCAGCAGAAGTTTTATACTCAGGCTTGGCTGAAACAAAACCTTGGCAGTTGTGGCCGTTTGGCCGACAAACCTACCTTGGCTCAGTGCTCTCAAATGCTTTTGAGGACTTTCCCTGTTTTAGTATAAAATGTACTCTGGTTCTCTTTCTGCCATTTGAAAAGCATTATTAAACCTGTGATCATGCGTTAAATGTCTAAAGTGGTTTGATTTATTAGAGTAGGAAGCAATCAGCCTGTCTTTACCTTGATGGTCTTTGATGAAAGTCAAACAGTAGTTCAGTATGTAGTTCAGTATGAGCAACCTGCTGCTGTATTCCTGTGGCACAAACTTTGCTCCTGTCATTTTGGGTGATGCTAACTAGAATAAACTGTGTGATAGGCTCCATTGCTTAGCAGAGTGCAATTTTGGGAATACCTGCTGTCCTATGGTAATGTTAGTTTTGTCTAAAACTTACGTTGTCACTTTGTGTTTTAGAAAGTGCAACAATATACATTAATAATTCAAGCTACGGACATGGAAGGAAACCCAACATATGGTCTTTCAAACACAGCAACTGCTGTCATCGCTGTGACAGATGTCAATGACAATCCTCCAGAGTTCACTGCCATGACTGTAAGTACAGCATAGGAGTTACTGAAGGGTGTGCTTATTTATAACCGTTCTCTGTTTCTCTCATTATATTCACAGACAGTAAATATTTATTTATTTATTTATTTATTAAATACCATACTGGCAGGCAGAATAAAAATATGTGCAGAATTCAAAAGTACATGCAGAATATATATCCCTTACATACAGTGTTCTGCTTTTGACCAAACGGCAAAAGCTGACAAGGGAATCAAGCCACTGGTTCTGTGGGTGGCCTCAGGTAAACTTCATTAGATAAATTGTCAGAGCTCCAGTGAAGAGAGATGGGCTGCCCCGCTGTGATGAATGTTCAGCCTGGCGTGGCTCTTGCACGCTCCTGCAGATGAGGTGACGTGTTGCCATGGTTTTTGCAGTTCTACGGGGAGGTACCGGAGAACAGGATGGATGTGATCGTCGCGAACCTGACGGTGACAGATAAGGACCAGCCGCACACGCCGGCGTGGAACGCCATGTACCGACTGACGGGGGGAGACCCCACCGGCCGCTTCGGCATCCTCACCGATCCCAACAGCAACGACGGGCTGGTCACCGTCGTCAAGGTGAGCCCTGCTTGCGTCCAGAGGATTCAGCAGAGGTGGAAGAAGTGGGGGAAGCACTGAACGGGGGAGATGTGAATTCCTGAGGCCAGCATGAATCTGGAATAAAACAGATGCTCTCTTTCTTGTGGAATCTAGTAATCTGTCTCTTTGAATGTTACCTTGCTTATGCTATCAATAGTACTCTACCTGCTCAGTTTTAAAAATCAGGCTAGGTTATTAGAAATTACAAATCTTGAATCTTTATTTGCTAAAAGTTAGAAATTGATCTGTGAAAAAGTGTCTGCCTAGTATTTTTTGCTAGTCTGAAGGAACAACTTCCTGCCTTCTCCATTAGTAGTCATGCATGTTGTCTGCACATTTTATGTCAAGATGTTCCATTAAGGAACAGATATAGCAGTCAAAGCACAATCAGAGAGGAAAAAATGATAGGTGGGAGGGCACTTCTAGAAGAGACATTTAAAGACTGGCTATTTTTAAAACCTCATTTAAATACCTTTTATGGAATAACCTGTCTATCTTCATTCTCCAGCCAACACAGCTCTGTGTTGAGGGATGACTTATTTCAAGTGATAATAACAATGTGGTTCTATAATTAAACCTTACCAGGCAGTAGCCACCTTTCCTCATGATCCTCTGATAAATGTCTCATCTCTGAGTTGGTCTGCTCTGGCTTTGGCTGATCCATTTCAAAGTCAAATGAGCAGTGCCAGCAATCCCATTTGGAAATTAAAAAATTCACTTTTCTCTGTTTTGTTTTGTTTTGTTTTGTTTCATTTCATTTAGTTTCATTTTGTTTTGTTTTATTTTAATCCCCCTGGTATCTAGGTGGCAGAAAGAGACAACCTACACAGAGCATTAATAATAATTCACACTGGGTTTTTTAAAAAACTGTCTCTGGTTTATAACTGCTCCTCCCCAGAGGTACCAATTGTTGCACTGCAGTCTTCCAGGAAAAATTATGTGAGTGTCTGTGCTTTTTAGCACTCCTCTATGCGCCCAGACACAGGAAGAGTTGGAAACCTGCCTACAGTTTTTATTGGCAGTGCAATGAGTTGATCTGTCAACTTGTAATGAAGATTAAATTGTCTCTTGTCACTTACTTCATATTGTCACATGCCAACTGCTCCAGTAAGGTACAGGGTTTTCTTCCAGTCTGGGATCTGTGTGAGTAGTACAGTGCATAGTACAAAGGCAAATCCTGTCTCCAGGAATGCCTCAACCCCGTGCAGCATGACAGAGGAACTCTAGATTTGCACTGTTTTTACTTCTCCTTAAATTGGACTTCTGGCTCAATGAGGGAAATCTCCAAACTGAAGGTTGTCTTCACTGGGAAGATGGAAGCTGTAGGTATATCAGAAATTAGGTTGGCTGGGATTACCAAGAGTCTTTCTAGTGAGATGTTGAGGGCATGAGAATCTCTGATCTGTGGGAGTAGCTATAGTCATGGATTTGTTTGAAGGAAGCTTTCATCCTTCTAACAGAAAGAGACAGCTTTCTGTCCCCTGGAGAGATCATCAGGAGACACATGTGAGCACCTGGCACAAAGCTGGGGGAGCTTCTTCATTTTGTGGTTAAACTATTTTTCCTCATTTGTCTCTAATTGACAGTACCAGAGTAGGTTAAATCCAGGAATGACAAGGTTTCTAGCTCTTCGGACTTCAAAACTGCTGCTGTTGCTGCTAAGCAAAACCCCAGCACATGGGCTTGTGTTGAGGTGATGATAGTGTGCTCTCTTCAGACTCCCTGCTCATTTTTGAGAAAAGTGGTACAGAGTAATCTTCAGAAGTGTGCTTTAAATTTAAATTGTTACTGTGTGTCCGTTGCAGCTGTGAGTAAACATTAACACTTCCTGCTTTTTGCTCTTCCCAGCCTATTGACTTCGAGACCAACAGGATGTTTGTACTTACGGTAGCTGCGGAAAATCAAGTGCCTTTGGCCAAGGGGATTCAGCATCCTCCTCAGTCAACAGCAACTGTGTCCATTACAGTCATTGATGTGAATGAGAGCCCATATTTTGTTCCAAACCCCAAGCTCGTGCGTCAGGAAGAAGGGCTGATGGCTGGTAGCATGTTGACAACTTTCACTGCTCAGGACCCTGATCGTTACATGCAGCAGACGTCTCTAAGGTCTGCATAAGCATTTTGCAATGTCTGTGTTATGGAATGGGTGGGGAGCAAACAGATGACATGGGAAATGGCTGCATTTACCTTAGTACACAGCTATCCCAGCACATCCTGTGGGTTTTGTGCAGCTCTCTCCAAAGGGATTTTTGACTGCAGAGAAGGTGACCTGACCAGTATTCATAGCTGTGTAAACTGGGTCATTTTCTCATCCTAAGTCCCATTTCATCAAGATAGAATGCAGCTATGCATCTCTGGTAAAGTATATGTTCTATCCCAACAAATTCAGTCAGAGCAGACACATGCTTCTGTGAACTAAGATCATTTGCAATTAAAATTCACCAGTAATTTTCACGAGGCAACAAAATCAGATCGGTGATGAAATCTGAAGGGTTTTATTTTAATTTTTTCTCCAGCAGCACAAAGTGGTGGTATTGTCTGTCTGTGAACTCTTGTACTAATAGCTATGATCATAATTTGATCATAATTTTTCTTAAGTCTAAAACTTTGCTACATGAACATGCCTCATAGAAGACGTGGTCATTATGTGCAACGCTAACGCTGTGATTGCCCATGGGTCAGGACACACCTTACCCAGCTTTTTTTTCTTAAGCTCATGTAGAAGAAACTCCAGAACTTTCTGTCTTTCCTTCCAAAACCAAGATTATTGCAATATTACTTTCGCTTTGTGATAATTTGCTCATTTCTGGACATAGCTACTATAGAAAGGACAGCATGAGGACTTCAATACTAAGATAGCTTGCACTTGATTAATGTCAAAGGGAAAATTTATCAGATAGAAGAATGGTTTTGAAAGACACTTCTCTTTCAAATTAAGATGAGAAACATGCAGCAAAACCAGGGCCTCTGAGAATGAAGTGATATTGAAGTTCTAGAACAATGTAAGTTAGTGCAACTAACACTCCATTTTTACCTGTCTCCTGCTCTCAACACTCTGACAAGATGAAAATTAGTATGAATAGCTCTGAAGATACAGAAAAACCAAGAAGGATCCTGACTGAATATTTTAATTGCATCAGAGTATTAATGTTATATAGTTTATGGTAATTATATGGTTTCCTTCAGTTACATGATAACTTACAGGGCAAGGCACTTCAAGAATCAAAATGCAGGACTGGTTTTAATATGTATTTCCAAGAAATTTACTGATGGGGCTTGATAAATGGAAATTTGTAAAATGCTATCTTCAAATTCCAAAAATGTGTTCAGAATGCAAATTAAAATACTAATACTGTCTTTGTTGTCAATATTTTTGTTGGCAGATAAATAACACAACTTATGATTAAATACACAGGTACTCAAAACTTTCAGATCCTGCAAACTGGCTCAAAATTGACCCTGTTAATGGACAAATAACTACTACAGCTGTTTTGGATAGAGAGTCAATATATGTGCAAAACAATATGTATAATGCAACGTTTCTTGCTTCTGATAATGGTATGTATCAATACTGTGTGTTTTTTTCAAAAAGCTTTTCTTCTTTGTGATTGAATGGCATTCAGTTTTACTGGGGCAGAAAACAGGATATGCTTAGAATGCATCCCGTTGGAAATCTGTATTACTATCAGACTGTGTATAATTTCCCAGCTACTTGGGAAATGGCTGAAAAATAACTTTCTGAGCTTGTAGAAAAACACTGTCTTGGTTACATTAGTTGAGTTGACAGAAAACTGAAAAAGCCCTGCATGGGAGTGTGGTAGGTTGAGTGAATGCACAGCATGAGTGGGCTTTATGGGGAGTAATGTGTCATTGGAGGGGCTTTGTGTTTTCCCACATTCAGGCTGCAGCAGTGCAGAGGGAAAAGTATCTTTTTGTTGTCAGTTTGTTAATGACAATTAACACTGCTCAGAAATGAGTCCTTTGATTTCAGCTGGAGTGCTGTACTGTTCATAGCTGATAGCAGAAAGATGGACAGGCACGGTTAGAAACCTTCTCACATTAGAAGGGAAAACTGAAACACTGGGGCTATATGCCTTGGAAAGAAGATGTGGTAAAGTTTTCTGAACTGGAAGCTGTTTCTGTACTTTGGCTCTGTTCTGGAGGAAAAAAAGCATAAAAGGAACTAGAAGATTGTGGGAGGTGGAATGCGAACCATTGGTAGTTATATTGAAAAATTCAGTGCCAAATGATCGCATCAATGTGTGATTCCAGCAAGGTTTATTGGAAGCATCACACATTTGATATGGATAGCAGGAATGTCTAGAAATAGCATGCTGAACGTCAGTATTAAAAAGAATTTAAATAGCACATTTATGGTAAAGGGTGATCTTAAGCCTTCAAGGCTAGGAAATGATTTGTCCAGAGGACAAACTATCCCAATTTTGCACCTTCTTCTTTGAAGCCTTTGATGTGGACCATCTCTGGAGAGTAACTGTCTGGTCAATGAAGTGGATGAGTCCCTGATCTATGGATCTGCAGTTATTTGCTGAATTGTGCTGAGTCGGGCCATTTTTCTGAGAACAGACTACATAAGAATTAGTAGGAGCAATGACAGTGTTAGGTTGGTTTTCTAAAAGACAGAATCCCAAAACTGAGGTAAACATATAAGAGTGTTGGTACAGATTCATTTAAATAACTGCAACTGGAAACAGGCTTAATACTATTTCCTTTTCTTTTAGGAATACCCCCGATGAGTGGAACTGGCACACTTCAGATATACCTGCTGGACATCAATGATAATGCCCCCCAAGTGCATCCCAAAGAAGCCACAACTTGTGAAACACTGCAGCCTAATGCTATTAACATCACTGCTGTAGACCCTGACATAGATCCAAATGCAGGCCCATTTGCCTTTGAGCTGCCTGACACACCTGCTAGTATTAAGAGGAATTGGACCATTGTTCGAATTAGTGGTAATTAACATTATGGAAATCTTCATAGTTTTAAAGAAACTTTTGCAGATGTCTTCTCTTTAGTATTATTTTGCAACATACATGAAATTGGTTAATATGAACAAGAAATCACCTTAGTTTAAGTTCCCTGGAGAACGAGAAATTTTACGAAGAGCAAGATGGTCACAGCAGTCAGGAAGTCTGTTACCCTGAGTGTCACACAGCAGTTTGAGCAAGAAGTTAATCTTGAGCTCAAACATGAGCCATTTCTGCCAACACTGTTTTAGTCCCATGTGAGCAATATATTACTTTTTAACCAGCGCCTTGTTTTCACACACAGGTGATCACGCCCAGCTCTCCTTAAGAATCCGGTTCCTGGAGGCCGGGATCTACGATGTGCCCATAGTAATTACAGATTCTGGAAATCCACATGCATCCAGCACTTCCTTGCTGAAGGTGAAAGTTTGCCAGTGTGACTTAAATGGAGACTGCACTGATGTTGACCGGATCGTTGGTGCGGGGCTGGGCACTGGTGCCATCATTGCAATTCTGCTTTGTATCATCATCTTGCTCAGTGAGTAGATAGCTCTCTTAATTCTAAATCCTTTACTCTTGTTTTGCAAGTACAATATTACGTTTTAGTATCATGTATCTTGAGAAAGACAGGGGAGGTACTAAAGGCTCAGGTGCAGGAATTATTGCTGCATAGTTCAGTGTTTTGGACAAGTAGCATAGGATTTGGAGTTGCACAGAGTACAGCTAGCACCTGTTCGGTGGGTTTGTGAAAGAGATTTTGCATTAATACCCATGGATACTTGTAATGTTACATCAGTAAGCAACCAAGTTGAAGATGTGATTAGTCCCCAGGCATCTAATCTCTCTTGTGCTGCCCATATTGTGTGATTTGGTGCCACCCATAGTGGCTAGCATTGCTTCTAAGGATTGCTCTGTTGTTACTACCGCTGTGCTTCAGATAAATGCAAGTAGGAATTACTGTTGGAAAGTAATACTTCACAGCCCTTCACATAAAGCCTGACAAGAAAGGTAGGTGTTGCAATGGTGTGTCTATTTAAGTACTGCATAAAGCTGTACTAGTATTTTATTTTGTGTGAAGTGCATTGAGTAAGGGAAATGACTAAAAATCATGAGTAAGTGTCTGTCCAGTGCAGTAAATTAGATGCTAGCTCTCCTACACATTTTAGTTAACTGACTGCCTATTGTGGTGGAACACAATAGGGAGAGATTAGCCTGGTCATAGTACACTATGCACCCATCTAGAACATAGAAAATTATGGAAAGGAGTAATAAAAAATAAAAAAAAATTGAGCCTGGCGAAGCACATGATTCTGCACAAGCACACAGTGCATTTACTTTCTTGATACAAGATACTTTTTAAATGCTAGGTATGAAACTAACAGAGCCTTATTGAAAGAGAGATTTCTTTCTGAATATAGTGGTTTATGAAGCATAGTCTTTCTTAATTTGTTTCATGACAAGTTTATTTTGCAGATATGGAATGGATTTGTTACTTGCAACCTTGAATATGTGATTGATTCGCAAACCAAACTGTCTATAGTGGTCTGAGTTTAAACATCTCTTGCTTAAGCTGCCTTTTGTCAAATTTTTAATTTAAAAAATCCTGTACCTTACCCAGAACAGTCATATCCAACTTCATTGCTTTTTTCTTTTTTCTTTCTTTTTTTAAATCTTGACATTAAATTTCTACAATTTTCTGTGGCTGTATTTCAGAATCAAGATGTGGTTTTGTCTCTTCCATTTTTGCATTACAGTTTTAGTTTTAATGTTCGTGGTATGGATGAAACGCCGTGATAAAGAGCGTCAGGCAAAGCAGCTCTTGATTGATCCTGAAGATGATGTGAGGGACAACATTCTGAAATATGATGAAGAAGGGGGTGGAGAAGAAGATCAGGTGAGGAAAGGTTAATGGGTTTTATGTATAGATTTGCACTTCTCCCTGCACTTCATTTTGTTTACATTGAGACGCTCTGTTTTACATTAAGTACTGAAGGCAGTAACTTTAAATAAAACATCGCTTTCTCATTTTGTTTTTTTGCCATTGCAGATATACCAGTTGCTTGTCATTTGGATAAGATGTAAAAACAGTATCTTGTCCTCTTGCAGTAAAAGCATTCTGACCAGATTCCAGCTAAAGCTGGTATATTTAAATGAAAGTTAACATCCACTCTCATTGCTGTCTGTAAACTTTCCTCGCTCCTTGTCTCGGAACTTGTTGTACAGCAATACAAGTGCAGGGTGCCTAATATAATGTGAACCAAATATAACCCTTTCTTGGTGGTGGGTGAATGTCTTTCTAGATACATAGTAATGTTGGCTATTGACAGATTTGCCACCACTGGGATTTCAGGCTTGGAAAGCATTTAGGTTTCAAGTAGCTGTCAGGGCACATCTGTGTTTATTCAAATACCTTCTCAGGCAGATGCCATATGCATTTACTCTTATGTCACCTCTGGTTGAACCACTGCTGATATATCAGAGGACTAGGAGTGATGTGTATATGCTAAGAATAGCTTCTTTTTCCCTCTCTCCAAGTTAGTGGACTTTCAAGCAGTGTGATTTCCTTCCTTCAGAGGACATTTATTAAGTGCTTTATGAACATGACAAACAGCAGATTTATGCACATTATTAATGGTAGAAGTAAGTGTAGTAATTAGAAAGAGAGCAGTGCATATAATAGAGTCTAAGAAATTTTCCAGTTAAAAGGCTTGAAAAATTAAGTGCAATTCTTCCACACATCCCCAGTCTCAGTCATCTGGCACTTGAGTTATCTGAAAAGTGTCTCCCTTCACTGGCACAGACTTTCACAGTTTCCTTCTGCTCATTTGTTTGTTTGTCTGAAATTTGTGTTCCCCTTAGTAATTTCCATGCTTCCTGCATTTCCCCAAGTACTGTTCCTACTTCCTGGCTTTTCTGCATAATGTTCTTCTTAGGCAGTTTTCAAAGGAAACTTCAGTTTATGCAGTTTTGGAAAAATGCTTATGTTAAATAAAGTGAAAACAACTCTTTGAGTCTGTGCATGTATTCCAGTTGTTTGTACATAGTTTGAGGACAAGAGCTGCATCCGGTTTGTGCATCTGTTATTGTACAGGAGAGATTTTTAGTGTCTTACAATCTTCACAATTTTACAATCTTAAAGGAAAATTAGGAAAAACTCAGTCCTGTGAGAAGTAATTTTTCAGTTATCATATGGGAATATGAGCTCTTGTTTATCCCCAGTTCTCTGGAGGATCTGTTCAGAAATTATCACAGGTCTTTGATTTTTAATTGCTGTCCATGCAGCTCTCAGGACAGAGTGAGTTAGGTTCTCTGAGTACAGTCTGTTGGGAAGCCATAGGTGTGATGATAGGGTAGTGTTGGGAGGGATTGTGCTGCAGTTCAGAAACATTAAGCATTGTACAGTGTACGATGAGAGCAAAATGGGAATGGTTCTGAAGTTGCTCCTCTGCCCATCTTGTGCTCCTCTCCAGTTGGCAGTGGTGTCTTTGTGAGAGATGCAGTTAGGGTGGTGTGGCAGGAGGAAGTGTCCTGTGAGTGCTGCAGAGGTTAGAGTGATGTANAGGAGTGGAGAAAAGGAGGATGCTGCAGAGGTTAGAGCTATGTAAACCGTCCATAATCACAGCCTTTCACCAGCAGTAGATGAATGTGCTGCACGCAGTGAAAGCAGAACTGCCAACGGGTGGACTAGCAGGAAAATAATGAGAAATGTGAAATTAGGACCATTTCCTCTCACAGTGGGCACAGAAAGCATCTAGACTAGAGAATTTTAAGGGCTTTACAAAAGATTGAAAGATTTTTAGTCACAAACCCCTTTCTTACTTTCTGAAGATGAATTTTAAAGCCACTACTGTGATTTAGTTATCTTCACTGCAGCCACTTTGTTCAGGTACACAGATCCCTTTTTTTGATCTATTGACAGTAGGGCAGTCTTTGGGGGTCTAAAACACCCTTGCACACTCTAAATGTGGAAAGTATGTCCAGAAAAGAGCAGCTTGTACAAAGTATAACAAGCTTTTATGACCATTTCTACTGTAGCCAGTGTTATACCACTAGTAGGCAGAATGGGGGTAGGTTCTCCCATAGGTTCAAATCTAGGAATTTGTTCCTATGCAGAATGGATGAAGAGAGAGCATGATCTTTTCAACTTTTTTTTTTTTTTTCTAAAATGATGATGTAAATATGTTCTGTCTTGCTTT
>VZTT01069891.1:1645-47534 GCA_013400855.1 Buphagus erythrorhynchus
CAACAAGCCCGGGCGATGCAGGACCTGGGCTGCATCCCATCCCCAGCAGCGGGATGCAGGACACGAGGAATACCCTGATGCCAAGCCTCCCGCGGGATGCAGGACATGAGGAATACCCCTGATGCCAAGCCTCCCGCGGGATGCAGGACCCGAGGAATACCCCCGATGCCAAGCCTCCCGTGGGATGAAGGACCCGAGGAATACCCCCGATGCCCAGCCTCCCGTGGGATGCAGGACCCGAGGAATACCCTGATGCCAAACCTCCCGTGGGATGCAGGACCCGAGGAATACCCCGATGCCAAGCTTTCCGTGGGATGCAGGACATGAGGAATACCCCTGATGCCAAGCTTTCCGTGGGATGCAGGACATGAGGAATACCCCGATGCCAAGCCTCCCGCGGGATGCAGGACCCGGGGCGCTCCCCATGCCCCTGCAGCCTGTGCGTGCAGGATCCAGGCGAGCTGAGGAGCCGGGCTGCAGCCTCTTGCCCAGCTGGTCCAGCAGATGCTGGACCCGGGAAATAACGGAGATCCCGAGGGGCTGGAGTGGGTGCGGGACACGGGCAAGAGGATGCGGGACACCCATTCCCACCCAGGTGGGGATTGCAGACCCGGCTGCAGCCCGTGCCCGGTGCGGGGAGCGCAGGACCAGAGGAGCATCCCCGCTGCCAGGCGGCGGGGCAGGCAGGAACGGGGTGCGGGATGCGGGGAGCACTCACATCGAGGATGACGGAGGTGCCCTTCCTCTGTGCGGCGTTGGCGCCGGGGGCCAGCAGCTCCCTGTCGGCCAGGCCCTTGTCGCCCATCCTGCCCGCCGCCCAGCGCAGCAGCCCGTCCAGCCCGCGCAGCGCCGGCGCCGGCTTCCGCAGCAGCTTCTGCACCCCGGCCCGGCAGTAACGCGCTGCCTGCTCGCACATCGCTCAGCCCGGCCTCATCCCGCCGCCGGGACTCCCCCTCCTCCTCCTCCTCCTACAGCCGCTCGGCGGGCAGCGGGCGGGTCCGCGGGGGCGCTGCCCCAGGAGCGAGGGGGGAGTTTTGGGGTGGGGTAGGTCAGCCCCCCGGGCCCCGACACAAACCAACCTTATAGGGATTTTATGTGTAAAAAGACTATAGCCGTGTTCTCTCCCCTTCGTAGCCTCTCTGCACTCTCAGCAGATTTTAGCAGCTCTTTGTGACTGCAGAAGAGAACGAATTTGTTGCTAGTTAATAAAACTTGCCCCTGAACCCCTATTACTTCTGCATAAAGTCCCTATTCAGTGAATAGTCAGCGATTCCAGGTGGGGTAATTGCAGCATCTGTGGCTACAGCACTAACCACAGTGCTCAGCTGGAAAATATTCCTGACCCTGTAATTCTGTATTGTGAGGATATTTCTCTGAGATACTCCTGTGCTCAGCTTCATAGGTCAACATTTAGATTTGCAGTAGAGGCAATGAGTCTTCTGGACAAAATGGCAATAAGTCTTCTGGACAAAATGGCACTAAATTTCATTTCCCACTCCACACCTCAGGAGGTGCTCCCAGTTTGAGTTCAAACCCAGAAAGGTACCGAAGCAGAAGAGCTCAGGCCCAGAAACCTGGAGGTTTCCCCAGAGTTCTGGAGTAGCCACAGGCTCCAAATGTCCTTTCCCACGTGCAGCAGCCAGACTCTCTCAGAGGCAGCTCTAGAGGACTTCATGACCCACCAGGGCCATGTCCCCAGATTTGAACACCTCTGTCCCAGGAGCCAGCACGCACAGCATCCCATGCAAGCACTGCACACTTCCCACACTGAGTCCTGTGCCTGACCAGCAGAGTGATGGCTCCAAAAGACCTGACCAACCTCTGCTTTAGGTGAAACAAGCAGCAGTAAATGATTTCTTCCAACAGACCTTATGTATTGCAGTCCACCAGAACCCAGACCCCCAGAAAAGCCTACCTGGAGGAATTATTTAGCTGCTTCTCCAATCACCCATCTTTATTCAGGTAAATTGGGGTGAATTTTCTGTGTTTGAGGTGACAGGTGGGGAATGTGCATTTTCCTCTCAGCTGCTGCTCAAAGAAAAGCAAGTGGGAGCCCAGTTCCTTCTGCTGGAGTACATGGAAAATAGCTGGAAGTTCTCAAAAGCTTTTTAAACAAATGAGGCACAGAGAAGCCTTGCAGTAGGTCAGGACACCCAAGGGCTGAGCCCCTCTTTCACCAAGCTCTTGCCTTTCAGGGTTTCCTCCTCCAGCAATACAAAACTCATGGGGGAAAACAGAGGAACTTCAGGGGTTTATATGGCTTGTGAGAGCTGTGTGGAGCACTTCAATGGCTCTGTGCTCATTCACAGGGATGCTCAGAGCAGGCTGGTGTATGACCCAACCACCACTCAATTCCCAATCGTCTCACAGCAAAGACAAGCCAAGCCACATCTTGTCCTCCTTGCCATGAGCAGGTGCCAGTCTCCTGTGCCCCTCATGGTCACAGGTAGTCTGCTCTTTTGTATTTGTACAATGCTCAGATTATTCACATACTTCTTTCTCCTTTAGACATCCCTCCACTGAATGGCTGATTCAGACTGTGTTGATCACATCCAGGCTGGGATTACTATACATGTTTGCTAATTAAAACTATTGACTGAATAAATTTAAAAATAAGGTTCTTTGAATTTTCCTTTCTATTTGCCATGAAGATTCATTACTTGGATTTGAAGTTTCGGGTTATTTCTGTGCTTTTGTCAAAAAGAGTTTCTTGCTAATGTCAAAACCAGCTCTGTGGCATTTAAATACTCATTTTTCCTACTAAATGGATCTAGATAGAAAAAAAATTCTGCCATTCAGACATTAGGAAGAAGCCAACCATTTTTACTGGGCTGTGTTACTTGGGGCTATTTTCTAGTTCCTGTGAGGCTGAAGTCTCTCTTTGAGGAAAAAGTGGGAAGATGGTTACTACTTATCTGAGCCAGGTGAGGAAACTGAGGGACTCTGAAGGCATGTGCTGGTGCCAGCCCATGTCACACCACAGCCAAAGGTGGGGGCAGAGGCACAGACCCCACATTGAGCTCTGTGTCCCAAATTCGTCCCCTGTTCCTGCCAAGGGAGATGGAGCACTGCATGTTCCTGTGCAAATAAACACAACTGCAGCCGAGGTGTCAGGGCTCTGCCAGCCTCTCCCAGCACCCTGTGCTGCTGGTCATGGCACTGACCCCAGCAAGCAGCCATCCACCAGGGCCAGGAGAAGAAACCAAAAACCAAACTGGTGATGAACAAGTGGAGACAGCAGGGTTTGCTTGCCTCTTCAGCTGCAGCTGCTGGGCATCCAGCACACTTACTGCATTTCATTAAAGGTGGAGAGAGCAGGACCACCAGCAGCCACTGAAAGCTTTATCCATAATGCAGATGCTGAGTGCCATAGGAATAAATAGCAGAGAAGAGAGGGAATGCAACTAAAAAGCACAGTAAATGCAGGCAAAGTGCATCCCTGGGAAAGCAGCAAGCATTAATTACAGGTGCTGGTAGGCTCAGCGTGGTCAGGCCATGAAGTGCCCAGGGGCAGCAGAGCCCAGCGTGCAGCACAGCCACTGACCCGCTGGCATTTTGCTTCCCACGCTGTGCTGCAGGCACAGAGCTCCAGCCCTGCCCAGCAGAGGAGGGGAGAGCTGCAGGGAAAGGAGCAGCTGCTGCTCCACCTTCCCCACCCTGACATTTAACACTGAGCCTCCCCACTGCTGCGCTGACTGGGCACACACATTGTTCCAGACCTCCACAGTATTATAAATGATGGATCAGTTGGACAGGAAGGATGTTGAAGGCTGTTAGAGATCAGACCTATTCTCTCTCACTCCCACCTCCAAGTTCAGGAACTCTGAGATCTCAGAAGAGAGTATTTCCAGTACAGTTTCAAGTCTGATCTTGACCTGACAATGTTTTTTACCTGGTGCATTTGGAGCTCAGCATGAAGCACAGTTTACTTCTACCACTGACCAGTGTTTGCTCTACCAGCTTTCATATGGGGCTTATTCAGGTGCTACATCCAGTATTTTCCAGAAAGACTTGGAGCAGGAGCACAAGCCATGTGCTGTAATTTCAGATGAGAGGCCATCTGAAAAATGCAAGGGCTTCTCTGGAGGAGAGGTCCAAGAGGAGCAGAAGTCCTGCCCACACCCCGGCGTGGCAGCCAGGGGCAGTGGCTTTCATCTCCCCTTTGAGTTCTGCCTTCTCCCCCCGCCCATCTGCACACAGCAGGCAGCTTTATTTAATTAAAAACTTCCAACAGGCAGGACCTGCAGCCTTGCTTGGTGCAAAATGTCACATATGACTTACTAATATTTACTAATGACTGAGAGATTGAGGTTAATGCAACAGTTCAATGGCAGGAAGAGGAAATGGCAGCCCTGTCACAGAGATGAGAATTTGGCAGAACAGCCTTGCTTGCCCAGCCTGGAAGCAGAAATGAGACCTTAGTCCCTCTATTAACTTATGTTTATTATAATGGATCACCGAGTGACTCTATCAAAAAAATGTATATTCCAGCTTGAAAATGCCACGCTGCCAACAGCACCATGGTAACTCATCAGTCAGAACTGAAGAGGATCCAGGGAATCTGTGTCCATGTGCAGTGTGTTAACTCCTAAAAACACAACAAACCCCCTCCCCTCTGCAAGCTGAAGGGAGCAGAGCTCATGGTTTGGTATCACAGCTTGCCCACACCACCAATGGAAGTGTCAAGTCCACTTCAGTCACTGGGATCACAGGTTTCTGATCCAGGCCCTGCAATCAGGGATTGCAGTAAAAGCTTCAAATGCACCATTTTATGTCGGGTTGAACTTAAAGAGCTGAATTCTTGTTTAAGACAAGATGTAGACTTGCACTTTTTGAGTGTCCTGAGTGTCTTCCAACTGTAGTTACCCTAATGAGACAGAAACTTCTCTTTTCAAGTACTCCTGCATCCAAACATCCCTCCTGCTCCAGGAGCAGCACTGCAGCCAAGGGGGGAGCAGGCAGGTCCAGCACAAGGTGAGAGAGCCTCAGCTTTCTTGAGGAATTACTCAGCCTGTAAAGTTCACCTGGGCTGGGGCCTCCACACTAGCTCCAGATATGGCCTTCAGTCCCCAGGGATCCTGCCACCATTCAGTGGAAACCTCAAAACCCGAAGAATATTGCCTTTTAGTTATTCTGATTTGCAGGATTGTAGGCAAACAGTAGGTAAAATCGTTCTGCTGATGGCTGCGGAGGGTGGTGTTTTTTGTTTAGGTGTTGGCTATTAGGGGACATTATCTAGCTCTGTTGTTTTGGGAACTGAGGAAATGAAGATTTAACACCCAAACTAACACACCCTTGATTAAAGTTAAAGGTCACTGACTCGATAGACCTGGTGATTGTGGATTTGTAGGGAAGAGCTACAGTAACGTTTTCCTTGCGTGTTTATTACTTATAATAGTGATCAAGTAAAGCAGACCAAAATATTTTTCCCTTCAATATGCAACTGAGGTCAGAACTATTAAGGACCCTGGAACAAGCTAATCCACTTCTGATGACCTTTCAAAATTACCTTTTGTATCTTGTGCCCAGTACCCCTCATTTCATATCATATATAACAGTATGAAAACCATGGAAATGGAGAATTACAGACTTTCAGATCTCTAAGCCTGTGTATGAGCATGATCACCAATTAAAAAAAATTTAACTTATTGCATCTAAGTAAAATATTACCTCTTCATAACTGACCTCCCCAATTACAACATAAAACTGATAATTTGCACTGACTTAATAGTCAAAATGTGCCTGAGAATGTGTTGAGATCAGAGCTATCAAGCTTCTTCATAACAAGAGCAGGGAGGGAGGGACTGGCACTTTTCCCATTGCGTGTATCTTTTGTAATTAATTTCCAAAGTAATTTCCTCCTTTGCTTGGCAGATATCATCTCTGACTGCATTTGTGGGAGGAAAGAAGATCTCCCCGGTTTATTTCTGACAATAAATACAGTTAATTAGTGCTCAGTAAGTAAAACCTGACAGCTTTTAAAGAAAGCAGGGCTCTGTCTGGGGTTCCCAGTACAGGCACAGTGTCAAAGCCCAGGCAGGGGAAAGGCACAGGGGGCAGCCAGGGCATGGGCAGGACAGCGGCCAAGAGGGACTTTAGAGAGATAAAATACAAACATTTCTTATTCTTAACATGTTTAGCCTGTGGCTAAAGCTGTGAACACCTGGAGGCTGTGCAGAAGGGCACAGAGCTTGCCAGAGTATTCCTTTGCCCGAGGCACGGCCGTCTGTCCTCAAAGTGACGCTGAAACCGCAGGACAGGAGCGATTTTGGCACAAAACCCGTGCCCAGAGGGACTGAATTTACAAGCCAGGCTTGCTTGCCACAACCCAGCACCCACTGGAGCTGAGTGGGACCCCTGAGCTGCCCTGCAGGTGAGAGGAGGATGTGTGTCAAGGCTTGGGTGTGAAAACGCTCTGCTGGCACTGGGAGAACATTCTGGAGTGCTCTGACACTCAGAGAAAGCTCTGCTGGCACTGGGAGAACATTCTGGAATGCTCTGACACTCAGAGAAAGCTCTGCTGACCCTTGGGGAACATTCTGGAATGCTCTGACACTCAGAGAAAGCTCTGCTGACCCTTGGGGCACTGCTTGAGTGGCTGTGATCTGCCCTCAGGGGACACCCAGTGCCAGGAGTTTCGTGTGGCTTTGGGGATTGCTGGTGGCCATACCCCTGGATGGGATCCCTAGGGCACAGGGTCACTGCCACAAGCACAAGTGGTGAGTGAGACTCAGGACAAGCACAGTGACAGCCAGGGGGAGAGATCTGTCCCCAAAGGACACTCATTGCCCCAGCAGTGAGCTGGTCCTTCAGGTGCACACCTTCACTTTAGCAGCACACTCAGTGCTGCTCCACACTGCTCAACCACCAGGCACATTCATTTTCCCTCCAGCATTTTATTTGTCCCTATTTGATGTCCTCAAAGTGACAGACTTGGGGAAATTATTTATATCTTACACTGCTCCCATAACTATTCACCGAGAGTTTGGGAGACTCACTGCTGGACACACACACACACACACACACACACAAAATCACTTCATGAGCATGTTATTGGGTGTCCTGGCTGTGGAGCTATTTTAAAATGCTGCAATGTTTGCCACTTTGGGATCAAACTCATGTAATTTAATGAGTTTCACTGAGACATCAACAGGCCCTCAAGGCAGATATCGATTTCTCACAACAAAGGGCTGCTCTTGAAATAATTTAATGAGATCACCAAGAAGTGACTTTGAGCTGCAGGTGCTGGGATGCTTATGGATGTGAGCTTGCTGGGATGTCATGGAAAATGATACCCAAAAGCAAGGCAGCCCCTTATCCAGCATTCCCAGGGGACCATGAAGATGGGCAGTGAAGCAAATGCCTTTCCTTCATAAGTTCCCTTCTGAACCATAAAGCCAGAGCTGGAAAAGGGGCACCTTCATCCAGTGGAAATGTCCCACCTGCAACCTGTGCAGACCAGAGGCTGCACATCCACAGCATGGCATGCAAGGACATCTAGTGCCTGATGCTGAGGCTGCAGGGAGGCTCTGGGCTGCAGCAGGGTGTGCTTTTCTGGTGGCTTATCCTCCTCACAGCAACAAAAAGCCCCCATGGAGTCAGTACAAACAGTGCTCTGGAGAATGGGATCCCAGCAGGAGGGTCACTGTGAGGCTCTGACATGAGTCTCAGCTGTCTGCAACATCTGGGGCTTTGTCTCTGAGCTGCAGCTCCCCAGCAGCCCTGTCCCCATGCCTGGGGCAGCTCCTCTGACCTGTCCAGTCTGGGCAGCTTTGGGTGTTTTCCAGCCAGGTTTTGATACACCCAGCTCCCAGGAGAGTGCAGGGAACACAGCACAGCTGATGAGCATGGACAGCTGTGTCTTCACCTACTAACAGTGCCCACACTCCTCTTCCTCTGCCAGTTCTGTGACCTTCTCTAAGTCTGGCACAGATCCAGCATCCTACCTGACTGCTGCACTTGGGGATGGAGCTGACCACACAGTTTGCAGTAGGAGAAACCAATCTTATTTCCAAAGGGCATACTCCTGTCCAAAGCTCTCTATAGACAAGCTGGAGAATTAAAGCTTGGGCAACACAGACAGGGCTTGTCAAGCCCTTGTACAAGCAGAAATACCAAATATCTGAGGATAATCTGAGCTGCTGACAGTTGAGGAAGGTGGGCAATCAAGATGTCAAAACAATCTCACGGGGACAAAATGTCAGAGCACGGCAGGCTGACACAGGGGTGTGTCAGCAGTCTGGGCACAGAGTATGTTTGCATGGAACCTGCACTGCTGCTGTCCCTGCAGAGCCCTGGGACACGGGGTGGCAGCTGGGAGGGCTGGCACCCAGCTGAGCCCTACCCATGCTGTGGCCAAGGACACAAACTCCTCACACCAAGGTGCTGCCAGCAGATGCTCCTGCCCACTATCCCCTCCTTAGGCAGCAGCCCTCGTTCTGGAAAATAGACATTTCTTTAAATGAGAATTGGAGAAGACAGCTGGAGATAGGGAAGGTCCCACTGGGCCATGCANGTCTGTGAGCAATATGTTCTTTAAATTTTTGTTTAAAGAAAACCTAATTTATGTTTTTTTTTTTTTTTTTTTTTTAATTTTTTTCCCCTCTCTCTTTGGAAGTTTACAAATCCATAGTGATTCACAAAATTGGTGTAAGTTTATGAATAACTTCAGGACCCCTGAAAATCATATTTTTAACCAGCTTGCTACCCCTGTCTCAGTGCTGCCCTGCTTGCACAAAGCCTTGGTGTGACATCCCAACGTCCCTGAGAACTCATTGCTCTTCCCCATCCCACCTGTCATCTTTTCACCAAAATGTAAGATCCCAGCTCTGACCTTCCCACTTCCAGCTTCATCTTGAATCACACACACACAGGTTTTATCCTTTTAGTTGGAGTTTGAACACACCTTCAGAAGCCTGAAACTTTTTCCCCAGCAAAGCCTGTCTCAGCAGTCTTACCACCCTGTGCAAGCCTAGATCAGAGTTCTGGGATTGACATGACAACTAAATCCCTTCCCTGAAAACATGTCTGTACAGTCCATGGCCAGCTAATTACATAACACCATGTCCAAGTTATCCTGCTGGAGATGATCTCCACATCACTTCTGTGCAAATGCCCTGAGCAATGCTGGCAAAGCCTGGGCTGGCTGTCCCTGCTGCCACAGGAAAAAGATCCAAAGCAAATCTCAGATTTAAGTGATCAAGAGCTATCAATTTACCAATTTAGGTGTATCTGATAAACCATATATTTTTGTAGGAGATGATGCTGTATGAGACATTTAGCAGAAATATGAAGCCAATTATTTATAACTTTTCCCCATGAAAATGTCAGAAATAGAGATATTAAATGAAACCATGCTAAACTTGTAAGTGCAAAGGACTCGTAGGTCACCCAGATTGTCCAAGTTCATTGCAGAAAGCTCAGTTTCAAAAGGAGAGATTTCTTCATGGGGTTCTTCTGCACCAGCTCTCACGTGGTAGAAGCCCATTCCTCCTGACAGACACCAGCACTGTGAGCACTGGGCAGATGCCTGGCACCAGGACACAAGGCTCCCTGATGAGAGATCTGCCAGCAGTTTTCTTCAGGGGTCACTTCAGATTTGTGAAGAGTGGCTTTATTAAATAGCAGCTTGCTTCCAGGGCTTCAGAAATAGAGAAACTTAAATTGCAATAAGATTAACTATCTAAATCTCTCTCTGGTTTTCTTCGTGGCAGAGAAAACAATGCTTATGGGTTGCATCCATGGGTTGTTTTGGCTCCTCATTTGGGTTCCCCTTTATTTCTGAGAAATTTTAGAGACAGAAATTTACAGCAGGCACCTCACCTGCTGTATCAGGATAAATCTTGTAAACCAGTAATATTTCTGATGGTTTCTCTGCCAGGTGCACAGTCTGATTCACAGCAGATTTACTGCTTCACTTTTGCCTCCAGGATTATGGCAAGTGATTCCAGGAGCCTGTTCTTTATTTGAAAACCATTCCAGCAGGCAGACTACCAGTTCAGTGCTCCTGTCGTGCTAGATATCCTTTATGGCTGTGGAGCACTCCCAGCTGTTAGTACCAAACCTGTAAAAAAAAAATCCAGATCTGTTTGTTTTATAGCATTCCAGGGCACACTTTGATGACCCATTGTAAACATCAAGGACATAAAGAATTTGATTGCAGCAGAGAGAGAAGTCTCCCAACAACCACTCCTGAGAGCAGCAGGCATGTTTGGTCCCAAAGGACCAGCAGGCTGGAGGACTGTTGGCTTGGGGAGAGGTAGAGTGGGACTGGGAGAGGCCACAAAGACTGGAGAAAAGCACCCAGGCACCTGTGGGGCCCCTGAGCCAGGCCAGCTGGGCTGGCCAACAATGCTCTCCCTGTGTGCTGCTGGGACTAATCTCATTGCTAGGAAATTCAGGGTTTGGGGAGATAAATTATCAATAGGTGCTGGAGACATTTGGTTGCAAATGGGGCCAGTGGGGGCCCAGTCCTTAAGGAGGATGTGGAGCTGCTGGAGCCAGTCCAGAGGAGACAGCAGGGATCAGAGACTGGAGCACCTCTGCCATGGAGACAGACTGGGAGGGCTGGGGTTGTACAGCCTGGAGAAGGGAAGGCTCCAGGGACACCTTAGAGCCCCTTCCAGTTTCTAAAGAGGGTCTAAGATAAGAGAGTGGGAGAAGGATTTTGGACAAGAGACTGGAGTGACAAGGTAAGGGGGAATGGCTTCAAACTGACAGAGGGCAGGGTTAGATTGGACACTCAAAAGAAACTCTCCCCTGTGAGGGTGGTGAGGCCCTGGCACAGATTGCCCAGAGAAGCTGGGGATGTCTCATCCCTGGAAGAGTTTAAGGCCAGGTTTGATGGGACTTTGAGTAAACTGGTCACATGGAAGGTGCCACTGCCCAAGGATGTGCTTTGGTACCAGGTGATCTTTAACAGCCCTTCCAATCCAAGCCATTCAAGGATTTTGTGGTGATTCTGTAGTTTTGTAAAATGTCTGTATGGATGTTGTTGGGTTATTAACCCATCCTCTTCCTCAGTCCTATTTTACAACATACTCTGTTGTGCTGGCAAGATCTGTGCTGGCAATCACAACCTAGCAGCAGAGCTGCTTCCTACACCCCACAAAGCAGACACCAATGCTCATCTCCCCTTTGCAGGCTGCAAAAAAAGCATTGGGTGTTCCATTTTTAAGGCAAAATACCGAAGCTTTGGCTAACAGAATAGTCCCATATGTTTCTGAGTGCCCCTGCCATGGGAGGTTTGCTCAAAGACTTTTGGGGATGGGCTTTTGACAATGTAATGCCATCATGTATCCATCCTCCTCCTGAACTGCAAGCTGTCTATGCCCAATCTTGTGGTGCTTCACATGCCAACATCATAAACAGCCCTCACAATATCATCTGCTTGGATGACAGCCTTGCCCAGGATCAACCACAAAATGTTGAGCCCAGCTCTGACAGCAGATTAGGCACTGCCAGGAGGCTGGATTTGGGGCTGTTCCTTACATAAATAAACAGGGATTGCCTTTAAATATTCACTGAAATGCAAGCACCAGCTTGCACCAGGGCACCTTTACATTTGCAGTCAGGTAAGGAGGTGAGCTGGCCAGGGGCTGGGGCTCAGCAGTCCCACCCTGGGCAAGCAGGCTGCCATAAATACCATCCTGTGCTTCCTAAGCCAGCACAAAGATGCTCTTCTGTGCCCTGCACTGAGGGGTTCCTGGTGTAACTGAGGTTTACAGTAGCTGAAAACAGAGAGAAGATAAAGGCACCTGTGCCTGGCACAAAGGCCTCTTTGAACCCACCACCTTCACATGCCAGTGAAGCACTGCTCTTCCAGCAGGTATTTCCCAAAATATCTGCCCTTCCCAGGCTAGCAACACAGCAGGGAGCAGCTTCATCCAAGGGCCATATGGCATTGGTGGAGGGCAGTGAACATCCCTAGAACATGTCCACCTTTAATTTCCCAGCAACATAATTTCCCAGCTCCCTGTAATAATATCACTCCATGTACGTGCTGCATTTCTCATCCAAAGGAGAGCAAGAAAAATGCAGTCCTTGTCCAGCTGGCTTGTGCCTCAGCAGCAGCAGAGCTGTACATGGAAGCAGCCTCCAAAGAGCCTCCAGCAGCTGCAGAGCTGCTCAGATGCTCCAGCCCAAATCCAAGGAAGTCTCCTCAAATAGTTCATTTTCTTCAGGCTTGTCCTCTTTTAGCCTCTTATATCTTTCCTGCCCTGTTACAGATTTTCCTCCAGTTCCCTGCTCTGGACAACCCTCTTTGCTAAACCAGGCACTGCCCATCCCTAGGACACATTGAGTTGGGGTGCTTGCCTTGGCCACTGCAAGGATTTCTAAGTCAATCTTGGCTGTGAGTCAGTGACTGTTTATTGAGAATATTGTTAATTGTTATTGTAAGAGCTGACAGAAAAGAAAAAAATCCCCAACACATCCAGATGAGTTTTAAGTCATGACACAAATGGACTGAGCCCTCTCTGTGTGATATAAGCTTTAAACTAGGAGATAATTAGTAAAATATCATCCTGACAAATCTGAGTATTAGGGAATCAGAGGAATATGAAAATTATATTTCTGTATTGAAAATGCTTAGTATTAGTTCTTTCACCAAGCAGGGGCCATTGGGACCTTCCAGCCTCACTGAAAGTGTGGGAATCAGTCATAAAAATGAACATTTTTATCCCATCCATTTCTGCTTCCCTTCTCAGTGCACCATTCAAAGGCTGTTGGAACCACACACATGAGGGAAGGGGAAAGGTGGTTCATCTGTGATATTTGACCAGAGCCAGGCTTTATTGTTTCAGCAGTGGGATTGCTTTTAAATTCCTGCAGTTTTCCTGACCTGACACTGGGAAAGTGTCACAGGCTCCAGTTGCAAATGAGGATCTGCTCCAGCAGAGCTGCATCAATGCCTCTGCAATGAGCCTTTTCCCAGTGGGACAGAGGGAAATCCACTACATTGTTTAAAGGAAGAGGAAATTTTTGGTGGAAATGGACGTAACAGAGCTCAAGGTCACAGGGAAGGCTGGGAATGGAAAATTATACCTCCCTTTGATTTATTTTCCTTTGTTTCAGGATGAGAACAATTCACTTGGCCTGCTCTCATCCAGCTCCCCTGTTATGTCATATCCAGATTACTCAGTGGATGAGGTATTTGGAGTGTTACATCAGACAGAAAATATTTGTTTATATAACTCAATCTTTTTCTCAGACTCCTGCTTCTCCAACTCCCTGAAAAATATTTATATTAATATTTATGTTTTCAGGAATGAGAATTATATCAACCTCAGGATGACAGTTGTCTTCACTATAAATCAATACAAGTGGTTGCTGCAGAGCCCCACACATAGCCTGGGAACCTCTTGTTTCTTATAAAAATCAGTTCACCAAACCTAGAATTATGCAGAGGAAGAAATCAGTTCTGGTGTAACATAATTCTGAAATTTCTCCCAGCCTTGAGATGGAGCACTAGCCCAAAAGGGGACAAGAAATCCACCATAAAATGCGAAATATTACAGTGTTCCCTGCAATGTCTGAGGCTCTGCTATAAGTCCCTGATGGAATACTGCTTTCTGACTCTGCTTTTAGTGAAACTTTTCCAAAGGTCTTACTTTCCTTTCCATGTAAAACAGAGGAAGGATTTTAAAGATTTTCTTTTCAGAGGAGAAAACCTTCTTACTATTACATGTTTTATCAGGCCAATGTATTGCAGAGGTTGCATCCTGCATGCTTTAACGTGCTGCCCCAAGCCATCCTAGTTATACTCCAGGCAGCAAAAACAATGCCAGTTATTCACCCTCCTGAGAAATCTCTTGCTCAAGCTTCATGAATGTGTAATATGGGGCATGAAGGATGTTTCCATTTACATTTCACCCTTCCCTCTCACTGCTCATGTGTCTTTCTGTTTATTATCACCCTGATTCCCTGGGCAGAGATTCTGTGACAAGAGCAGCACTTACAGGAAAGCTGCTCCAGCAACTTCAAAGGGAGTTTGGCAAACAGGTGCTGGAAAGGGCTCAGGGAAAATTTCAATTGCAACATCTGAGCTTGAAATCATGTTCCCATCACAGTGCCCAGGACTGGCTCTCCCTTCCTGGCCATGCTGACCCCATCCTTCCCAGCCAGCTGCAGGCAAACTGCTGAGGAGTGAGTACCCCGTATATCCAGTTTCCCTTTCCTTGGATTTTCTATTTCCAGAGTCAGACCTGCCAAACCTCTCCCATCTGCACTGCCCCCAGCCCCAGGCAGGCACCCACACGTGCCCTGGTGAGGGCTGGCAGCTCCAGGCAGGGCTGTCACCCCTGGTGGGAGTGAGCCCACAGCATGTCCCACCCTCAGAGCTGCTCAGCAGCATCAGCTGTGAAATCCCTCCAGCCCAGAGCCATGACAGGTCAGCATCTGCCAGCACTGCTTCTTTTCCCAGGCTGTGCTTTGATAAAACAGTAAATCCACCCCTGGCATCCCAGCAACCAGATTAGGGGAAAAAAAAAAAAAAGAAAAGCAGCAAAAGAAAACTCAGCTGCACAGCATGAGGGATTCACATGACATAAACTTTCCACCAATTCAGATTTGCTTAGAAACAACACTGCTACGTTAACCTTTGCAACTTGACTCATCCATCTCTTCTTGCAGCCACTACTGCAGCTTGGCAAGACAAAGATCTCATCCCTCTCTGTGTCACAATGCCCATCACACACACCCTGTTCCTCCCAGCTGGACAAGGCCTGGCAGGCCCTGTGTCCCTGTTGGTCCCCAAGCAGGATGTTTGGGGATGAACTGGCATAGACCAGGGTGCTTTCAGGGCACTGCAGCCACTGGGGCACCTGCACTCAGTGTCCCACCACTTTGTCATTCACTTAGTTTTGCTAGACCTTAATGTTTAAAATGAAAAGTCCATTTATTACCCCAGGAAAATACAAAAGATTTTTTTTTCTGGCATACAAATTCCCTGGCTTTTTCAGTAGAAAGATCTATTGGTTGGTTTATTAGCTTTGAAAGCTCTCAGTGCCTCTGAGACCTCTGCTGACTCCGAGTTACGGTAATGCTGGATAACTCGGGTGTTAATGCCAAGTTGCAAATGAGGTTTGCTCTACTGGGCTGGCTCTCGAGAAGAATGAATGTTTTAGACCTAAAACTGCCTGTGGTCTCATAAAAAAATCCCCACAGCTCTCCTGATTTTCTATTTATTTGCCATTACAGGAACGATTCCACCCTGCCCTTTGCTTGTCCTCTGGTTAAAGTTTGCCTCTCTGGCAAAAGGTTCAGTGGGTTACAAAAGCATAACCCAGATTTGGAAATTTACCCAATACAAAATCCCCAGATCCACACTTTGTCATCAGCAGTAGCTTTCCACGCCCACAGCCCCTGGTGAACTTCATTCCCAGTTTGCATGAATTTCATTCCCAGTTTGCATGGGCAGCTCTGTCACGGGGCAGAGCCCCTCTGAGCTGGCCCTGCTCTAATGCTGAGCCCAGCCTGGCTCTGCCCCTGGGCTCTGCTCCAAGCCCAGCCTGGCCAGGGCACCACAGCCCCTGCAGCTGCACCCCAGTCCCCAAAGGAGCTTCCTGGCCCTTCACTTCCAGTGAGACTGAGATATGGAAGTTCACCTGCAGGGTAAATATCTTAGGTAAATAGCCCTGTCACCTTGCAGAGCAGCTTTCCCAGCTGGCAGTGGTGCTGGATGGGGAGCAGGGCCACGCTGCCTGTGCGTGGTTGCTGCCTGGCTCAGGATTCCCCTCCTTTCCCTTGTTCCCAGCCTGCTGTGGTGCAGACGTAAAACAAAACAGAACTGTTGACAGTGCTTCCAAGAAATGAATGCAACCAGAAAAAATTGGCCTGGAAAACAAAACCCATTCTGCTTCCTTTGCAAAAAGTTCATGAGGGCTGCCTGCTCTATTCCTGTAAATTGATATACTTGTAGTTCCTTCTTCCTAAGCCAAGCTGGGTAACGTGGGTGCCCATTTGGAGCAGAAGGGCACATTCATACAGCGACAGAACACCTGTGAGATGTTTTCCTTCTCATACCAGAGCAGAATCTCTCAGAATCTCTCTGATCTGCACATCAAACAACCCCGGTTTTGTCCTGGCCCTAAGGGCTTGTCCCCAGCAATGTCAAAGGAAACTCTTCCTGGACAGATGATCCCACGACTTTCCAGGCTCTGGCAGAAGGCAGGAGCCAGCCAACAATAGCAACAGAATTTGTACTCTTTTTTCTTCCTCCCCACTTAGCTGCTCTCTAGCCAGGAGCTTTCTTCTACCTTCATGGCTTGCATAAGAGCCCTGCAAGTCAGATATTTTTCCCTGGAGCCTCCAGGGTTGGTTTCTCCTTGAAACCTCTTGTGCTAGAAGACTCTCCCACACCATCCACTCCCCAGGTGCCCTCAGTTACAAGCAGCTTAGCCTGACCCCAGGAGCTGTCAGTCAGCAGTGATGTGCTGGCTGCTGGCCTGCCCACAAATATCTGTGTTTCACAAATAAAGCAGGTTAATTTAAACCACTACATCTGCAGCAGCCTGACAGCTCCCTAAGGGCCTTTCTAAAGCTAAGACTTAGGCAATCATTGGACTTGCAATATATCAAAATGATCTGTAGACCTTTTAAATAAAGAGGTCTGGCCAAGATGTGGCTGGATTTAGTCCTATGCTCAAAGACAGAAGTGCTGCCAAAGAAGTGAAGGCTGAACAATCAAAGGAGCTCCCAAGACTATTTTACTGAAATTATTTCAATTCAGGTAATACATAAAAGATGGCTCCTTTTAAAAAGAGGCCACCCTTGCCTTCATTTAAGAAGCAAAAGCTCTTCATGAACATGCTTTGACATCTCACAAGATCTTCACCAAAGCAAAAAGCAGAAGCAGCAGGTTTGTATTTTAATTGCTTAATAAATGTACCTGAGTTCAGACTTGTACACTCAGTTCTGCCACACCCACAGGTGAGTTTAAAGTACGTCAGGCCTGACTGCAAGGACTCACAAACACAATAAAATCATAAACCCACAATTCTGTTTTTTGTCTTGTTGGTAAACTTCAAATTTTCATTTGGGTTCTGAAGGCATAATTTTCCATTGTTCCTGGCAAGTACCAGCAGGTCTCAGGAGCCTGCTCTGCAAGGATCCAACAGGGCACCAAAGGAGGCTGAGGAGCCCTGAAGAAGGGGAACTGAGTCCTGACATGGAGCCCTTGTTGTGGTGGGGTGAGCATCACTTCTTAGCTGCAGCCAGAGCTCTGTATGCAAAACCAATCTCCTCTATCCAAAGTGAGCTGAGCAGGGAGCTGTTTGAGGCTTCCCTGATGGACCTGCTCTGGTCATTGTGGCTGTGGAGGTTTCCCAGTGGGCAGCAGGGAGAGGACACCAAATGACTTGCAGGGCACAGAAGAGGCAGGGTGGTCTCTGGTGTTATTGACCCTCACCAGGTGTTATTGGCTCACCAGGGTGACTCCAGGCTGGCCTGGCCAGCAGCAGTGGAGAGGGGGCTGAAGCATTTACGGTGTCACCTGATGGAGCTGTGTCACCACCAGGCACAGCGTGGCTGTGCAGAGGGCCAGGAGCAGACTGGCTTTATTCCTGGTCCTGTCATATGCTGCAGGTCAAGGTTATAATGCTTGGGTGAATTCCACTCATAACAAAGCCGGTATCTGTTGACTCTCACAGCTGATTGTTTTGGAACAATAATTCATGGTTGCCTCCCTGGATACAGAGAGCTGAATGACAACTTGGATTAGAAGTGCATGGCCTTGCCCTGAGGACCTGCAGTTGATGACTAAACCATCAATTCTGCTATTGAGATCCTCTACTTTGACATCCCTTGGGGCAGAACGTAGGATATTTTCTAAGCATCAATTGTGGGAAAACACTTCCCTTTCCGGTCCTGCACGGTGTAGGCAATTAGCAGGTCCCTCTTGGGCAGGAAAGGAGGTTATTTAAAACAGACACACGAGCTCCCCTGATGCAGGCTCAGGCTGCTGACCTGGTTAGGAGCTCTCCCGTGCAGGGCAAGTTAGCTCAGCATAATGCAATATGGGATGCAGGAATGATCAGCATGAACACTGGACTTTGATCTTGGTGATATGAAGAGCGGCATTTCACTTGACACCAATCTTATGACCTTATTCCCAGCACACTCCAATGCCTCTTGTTTTTTAAACACTCTTTGGCTTTTGCTCTCCTCCTCATTTGCTTTTGAGACAGGAAGATGTAGCCAAAACCAGCATTTTCAGAGAGGTGAGCATTGATCACTGAACTTTTTTCTAGTAAAGGTTAGCTGCAGAAGATCACAGAACCACATTATCCCTTCTTTGGAATGCCCACATTGCCAGGATAACATAATCAGCTGAAAGTACCAGCTCATGTAGAGTAATGCTGCCAAAGAGAGCCCTGGGGGCATTGCCACCCCTCTGGCCAGTGAGCAACGACACAGACCAGGAAACCCATTCCCTCCATTCTTGTGTTCACAAAACACAGTCTCAGTCTGCAGAGAACAGTGAGTATTGATATATTAACACAAACCAGATTCCTCTCAGAGCTGTGCAGTGAAAAAAGCCAAATCCACCAAACCTAGAGGCAGTAGATAAGCCGCAATAGGAACAATTCAACTCTTAAGAAAATACCTTAAAACTCTCAACAAAAAAGGTAGTAAAATATTGAATGGGACAATCAAATGTCGACAGCGCAATCTCTATCCTGGAAATATTCAAAGCTTTATCCAATGAGGCATTGAGCAACCAGGTCCAAATGAGCAACTTCTAATTTTAGTGGTGTTGGACCAGAGACCTTCAAATGTCCCTTCTGATCTAAACTGTCTTAACTGACTTACTGGTCTAGGCTGTAATCTGGGATTTATTTGCAGACAGGAGGAGAGAGCAGATGAAGAGTAAAGAGATGCAAGATCCACCAGGCAAGAACAAGCTTGGCAAAGAGCCTGGTTTGGCTTTGCCTGAGTGTCACAAGAGACAGGCATGGCACTTTACAAGGTTCTTCATCCTACTGGAGAGCCAAAGATACATAGAGAGAAAATTCACAGTAGGGTCCTCCTAGGGAACAGAGGGATGAAGGATTTAGCAGGCACAAAGCATGCCCTGGTACTCACCAGGAAGGTGATGGTGATGAACAGTTCATTAGGTCTTCTCTGGGTCAGAGATTCAGAGTTAAAACAAACACAAGGTAAGTCTGAAATCACTTTATTGGAAAGTTTCATACAAGAATAATCAATCAGAAAAATGATTCAAGTGTGATACAGTAACACCACAGACAAGCCCCTCCCACATCACAGCTTGAGGCCAATTCATTTACAGATGCCTCATCCTACTCAGTTTTTCAGAGACTTGTGATGTCAGTGAGTTTCAGTGCAGGACAGGGAGCAGAGTCTGTCTTTACATCAAATTAAATTAGCTATGACTGCAATTTTTCCTGTGAGAGGTTTGAAAGCCCCTGTAGGTCTGTTGAGAATGCTGCTTACAACATAAGGCATCATTGCCATCCACCCCAGCTCATTCAGAACAGACTGAAAGACTGTTACAAAATACTCTGCCAATAAAAATCTTTTAGAAAAACAGTATAAAAAGTTGATATATATAGATATAGCATAAAGCTACCAAAAAAGTGACTGTGCCATTTTCCCTCTTATACAAATAATACTATTTTTAGAAAAAACATAATAGTAATTCACCCAGTATATAACATATTGCACCTTTCCAGAACACTCTATGCAGCAGAAGCACCATACAGTATGTGGGCAGTTCCAAGACAGACCTGTAGCTCCCCTTGAGTTCTGCTTGACTCTACAGCAGCTGCCAAGAGTTTGGCTGTCACAGGTTTAGGATTTAGAAAGCAGGAAGCTACAAGATGGCAAACCAAGTATTTGCAAATCAGTACCGTTTCTTCTCAGGAAGGAGAAGAACCCATCACAGGAATCACTTGATTTTTTAAAAAAAATCATATATTATTCGTTGCTGGTGTCAGTGAGACAAAACAGTTTTGAGTGTTTGTATATCGGTTTTTACTTGCAGAGTACCCCTGCATGTGCCAAAGAGGTACCTGCAGCACCTGGCAGGGATTTCTGGCCTAACAACAACACAGAGCCAAGCCACAGGAGTGAATAAAACCAGGTCAGTTTACTTTGTTTCATGACAAAACACTGTAAGACACCAACAGACACAGTGTTGTGGGCCTGCTATCTGAAAATAATCAACATTGATTCCTCAATCCAATTTTTGGTCACCTGGAGGGTTTCAGATAGAAGAGCAATTCCTATCTTGCCCCTTGCTTTCCCAGTCACAAGTTTCAGTCCCAGTAACTGTGCACAGCTATGCAGAAAAGGAGTTGGATTCTCAGGAACTGAAGATACTGCTGTGTGTGGGACTCACCCTGCATTAACCTTCTCAAATAACTCAGCAAGAACTTACTCACTCTCCACATAACCTTGAAGAATACCAGGAATGGCCTTTAGATTTGAGGATATACAAATCAGATGATTTGCTGCTTCATGGAAAGATCACCAACCCATCCAGGTACAGGTAGTACAGGGATGGGGGTTTTTGTTAGGGGGGATTTTTGTTGGCTTTCTTTAGCAGAGAGCTGGCAACAGCCAGAGCCCCTCCCTGCACAAAGCGTACAAAGTTATCTCCTGCTAGAGGTCCCAGAGCATAGAGCCCCTTCTCCTGAGTGCATTCATAGGTGAATGGATCAACATCTATGGGATTCCTCTTTGGATTGACTGGCTGCTCACTGTCCACTGCCAAGTCAATGCCATTATTTGGCAGAAAGGAGAGGTTGGGGTTTGAGCCAGTTAGAACAAGAGCCATGGAAATTTTATAAGCTTTCTGACAGCCATTCTTGTCTTGAAAGATGCATTTCTTGTCCTTGCCAAAGGATAGCACGTGATGTTCAGGGAGGCTGATGTAGTGCTCATAGGGCCCAGCACAGGCAGCTGTCTGCTCTTTCATCATCTGATGCACTTTGTGGTATTCAGGGTACATCATTTTGGGGAGCTGGTTAAAAATAAGGCCCGGATCAGTGACTCGTCTCCGAAAAACATGGATTACTGGAATATTGCAATGGTGAGCAAAGAGAATCGCATCAGCAGCTGTCAGACCAGCACCTACAATCAAGACTGGATCTGACATGATGCCAACACTGTTGTTCTTCACTGCTTCTTCTAGGGCAGACAGCTGGTGGTGGACATAGGAAAGGTTTTCTCCCTTGACCCCAAGCCAGGTAGGATTGTCATATGTTCCTGTAGCCAAAACCACATTCTCTGCATAGATGGAGAAGGGTTCTTTATCACCTTCCACAGTTTTGAAAAATCCATCCACCTGAAAGATCTCTGTACTTTTTTCATTAGAATTCCAGAGTGAGCCACTATCCTCCTGCAGATCTTTCTGGGTGTGGTTGGAGATGCTCTCTGCACTCACTTTCCTCACAGAGGTCACAACAGTGCCACATCTGAAATTCTTCTGCAGTCCTT
The DNA here is from genome assembly GCA_013400855.1 of Buphagus erythrorhynchus. Taxonomy (NCBI): domain Eukaryota; kingdom Metazoa; phylum Chordata; class Aves; order Passeriformes; family Sturnidae; genus Buphagus; species Buphagus erythrorhynchus. Next base: position 23,105 of record VZTT01069891.1, read on the forward strand.
TCTTCATCACATAGTGTTGGTAATATTGAGCAATGTCCTCTGCTGTGGCTCTATTGTTTCTGAGGCCTCTGTAATAAAGTACAAACAAAGGTCAAGCAGCAGTTAAGAGACTGGAATTTGTCCCCTCTTGCACTGAATGTATCCTAGAGCCATCTATCCTGGCACTACCAGAGAAGACTGATCTAGTTTCTCCAACTTCAGCAAAGTTATTCCTGACATATAGAGCTAACAGAAGCTGTTGGACAGAGGCAGCTTTCTCTAGCATTAATCCCAACCCCAAGAACATGGTTGGTTATTAAAGCCTTCCTCTAATATCTTGCTTCCATTCCATTTTAAACTCCTGGACTTCTTAGGATTAATTGTGACACATGTCAAGAGAATCAGCACCTCAGAGAATGCACAGCAGCTGAACTGATTGTCCCTGTCATCAGGGGCAGCAGCAGTAGAAGCCAGGTGACCAGGCTTTCAAGCTTTACTCAGAACTCATAGTCATGGATTCATCTCCCCAGTGAGTGTGGAGAAGGACACATTCTAAGCAGCACTGCAACTTTATCTGAATCACTCAATGTAGAATGGACTGGTTTTGGGGTGTAGGAGGGTGTCCTTTCTCTCACTAAAATCCTCCAAAACAGATGGGTAGCTACATTCAAGAAGTCCATTCCAGTTCTCTAAAAATCTCCAGATGTTTGCAAATGATCCCACATGGATATCTCACCTTCTCTTTTGCTTTAACCATTCCTTGAAAGGGAGATCTGGGAGTCCCATCCATTCTCCTCTGCTCAGGGTAATCATAGAGCCCTCTATAGACTGAAACAAGAAGCAGAGTAAAATGACTTTTTAAATGTGAAAAGCGAAAGGCAACTTTTCCATGTTTCAATATGGCACAGATGATGAAATCAGTAATTTCCTCTGATCTGCTGTCATGGATTAAACCATCCATGTTCTCCAAAAAGAAGAAGAGATGGGGACTATAAAGGCCTCTCATGCTTGCTTTCCTTTTAAACTTTCACTAGACTATACACATAAAATGTAACATGGCTGACTGCCACTTTAGAGGAGCTTTTCTCTCTCCAGTCAACACATTTGGCTATTACACAACACCCAGACCCCAGCTGGCTCCAATTCACTTACATGCCAGGCACCTCCAGGAGCATTTCTGCCAAGGACCAGGTGGGGGATGGCTCTGTCAGGCTCATGCCACCAAGTGAGCACAGATTCTGCTGTCCCACCAAAGTCTGTGTCTGGACGCTGCAGAGAATCAAACAGAAGAGCCACAGGGTTCTGGGATCGTCCCTCCAAGCCTTCAGACAGATACTCCAAATCCTAGAGGGAGAAAGACCAGATGCTCAAAGTGCATGTACTGCCAGGCAGCAGACTGCTTGTTGCTCCAGCATCTCTGATCAGTGGGTTTGGTGTGCTTGGGAAGATCATTTACAGGCACACAGACCTGTTCTTGCCCAAGGGCTGCCTCGAGCATCTTAGCAGCAGTGCTGGCATTTCATACAAGGGACATCTGGATAACAAAGCAAAATTTGCTTAAGGCTCATTGTGTCTGTGTACTTTGAAAATCCAAACAAGGTAATCACTTACAATACACCCCTAGGACGCTTTATGGGATGTCATACTGTTTATCTTTACACAAACCTGATCCAAAACAGAGACTTCTGGTGCCTCTTCCAGTTTTCTCTGAAGAATAGGATGAGGATGAAGAGAGTGTCTTTTGAAGTAAGGTGTGTAACCTGACAGCAGATATGAGAGACAGATTCCTGAAGGTCCATTCCCTGAAAAAACAATGGAGAAGAATTTATATTTCTGGAGAAAGAGCAGTTTTTGAGAAGTATTTTTAATATACAGACCAATTCAAAAGATATGCCACTGCTATAGATACAGGGGATTTCCTGTTCCAGTATGGACCTATTGGATGGAGTTGGGGAAGTAATTTTACCCTTCACCTCACTTGCTCCTATTTGCATTGCAGGGTCCTTAGATCTCGCTGAAAAGACACAGGGTTAAGTCAGGGTAACCCTGCCCTCACCTGAAGCTTGAAGTCTCTAGCATGGTGATGAATGGAGTTATTTGTCTAAAATTAGAGGTTTAGAAGCTGATCACTGATTTCACACCAGTGCAGAGTAGTTCACTGTGCACAGGATACAAGACCCAGAAAAGAGAGTGACTATTGAAGTGAAGGGGAACCAGTTCTTCTCAGCAAGAAATTCCATCTTTTAAGGGGTATTTGGCAATAGCAGCTTTGACTAATGGGTCTTGAGGACACTTTCAAATGGGAACCAGCCCTACTCTAGTACTGCAGGGTGTTAAGGAAAAAGTCTCTCTGCCATGCCAAGACAAGCCCTCAGAACACAGCACTTTGAACAGGCTGCTGGATGGCTGAACTCCTTTGCTGACCACCCAAAAGCCAGTGGAAAAACTAGATATATGTGACTCCAAAGCCCAGTGAGAGTAGCCTGTGGAAAGTCTGCACACGCTGTTCTCCAGCATGTTTAATATTTTACAGTGAATATATTTATAATTGTCAGCCTGTCTGGCTGCCCAGGCTTTGCTGCTGTGTGGCCAACAACCATGACAGTGCAGTGAAGAAGAGGGGAGGAGAACCCAAGTGACAGCAGCCTGTTGGCACAGTGCCAATGCTGCAAGCGTGACTGGAGCAAAGGCTGATCCTTGAGGACTTCAGAAAGAGGGAAGTCAGGTCTGTAAAGCCAGCAGGGGGCTATGTGAAGGCAGTACTTGTCACAGCTGGGGACAAAGGCTGCTGTGCTGAGCACGGACCAGCAGCTGCAGGTCAGTGTTTGGAATACTCCACTTGCAGGAAAGTTAGCCAAAACCAACAGCAACAGACACTAAAAACAAACTGAACTGCAGCTATAGTAAAATATAACGAATTCCAGGATACTACTTTGCTCTAGGAAGTATGAGGAGGTACCCAAGCCAAACTTCACCACCTGAGTGCACAACACTCAGTGACTACACACAGAGGATTTATTCTGAACCATGTCTAAGTTTGATACAGATGGTCACAAGAACATTTGGGGCTCAAGCTATTTTACAATGCAACTGCTTCCCTGAGGCTGCCAGCACAGCTGAGGGAGCACACAGCCTTCCTGGAGCAGGGCCTGGGGGAGTAGCTGGAACCTTCATGCAGTGCTGTCCAGCTGCAGTGAAACAGCTGGGCTGCCTCAGTCCAACCTCAGTGCATATCTTCACACTGCTTCTGCTGAGGCTTCAGTGGCATCTCCACCCTGGGTCCCTGCACAGGTGCACTGGGGAGGCACCAAAATATCCCCCTTCCCACCCAGAGACTTGTACAACTGAGCAGCACAAAGTCATTCTCAGACAAGAACTTGCTGGTAGGACTATCCTTGTCAAACCTGCTGTTAGCAAGGGTTAGGGGTGATTTATGCAGTGCTCTAACTTTGGAGCAGATCCTGCAGGTGCTTTGAATTCCCTGCCAGATAAGGAGGGAGCCCAGCTCTGCAAGGCACGGAACAGGCTCAGATGAACAAGGTCCAACACCTGCACAGCTCATGGTTGGTCAGAGGGGAAGGCACTGACATCATTCCTTTGCTCCAAGAATCACCTCCCACTGCAAAGCTCCCTCTTGCAAGGGAGGCAAGACAGTTACTATATAACCTGGGTTTTTTAACTGGTAGAAAACTGCATTTATAAGCCCACTAAATCTGTACAAAATCAGTGTAGATCACTCATGTTTTAAAAGAAATTGGTGAAAAATTTCAAGAAAACTTAACAGCATCTGGAGTACTTTCTAAACAGACATAATGGTGAAAAAACTCACACAAATCTACCTTCAATTCAAGCACTACAGATAATCACAGCAAGCTGATTAACTATCTGTACTGAAAACGTTTCAAAGCTTTTCAAATATCCAACAGAAGAAAAGTAGGCTCAGATGAACTGATGCTCAAAAGGTTACCAATTTTACCATTAAAAATAGGTATGTGCTTTAATTTGTCAAATATCTTGTTCCTTACTTCTCATAACTCCTAGAGGTCTCTCTCTTGGTACTATAGGAAATTTGGCTGTCTAGGAAAGGATACAGAAACAGTAGTCAGGCATTTCTGGTTTGAGTGAGAACATATGGAACTGGAACAGAAGTTTAAGGTAGCAAGTCCAAAGCAACAACAGCACGAGAGAACACAGCAGTGCTGGCAGGAGAAGGCTTACCTATGATCACAACAGGCAGAGTCTTGAGCCCACTCTTATTTGAGTGTCTGGTCACTAATGGATACATCTTCCCATCTGGAAGCATTTATGCTCTGGTATCTACCTGCTGAAACAAATATGTTTTGAATTATTTGCATTTTTTGACAAAAAAACCGCAAGCAAACAAACCAGAAAAACCCCACAAGATTTTCTCCAGCCCACAAACTCAGGCCAATCTAAAATATTAGCCTTGCATTGCAGACTGTCACGTTGCACTTGCACACTCAGGACAGACCTCCTTATCTTTTTCTCCTCCTCACCCCAAAATCAAAGGATGATTCTCTCATTATGCACCACAAAAGGGGGAGAGAACAGTTATCTTTCTTTTTCAGACATGAATTCCAGTTACTCCAGGACAGCTGGCAATTTTAGTAACCCTCTGACTACATGAAATGGAGTGTTGCAGCTTGTTAATAAAAACTTCACTTCTGACCATACTCTGTTGAAAAACACATCATTATCACAAACACTTTTTAAAGTAACTTGTGCATTTCCTGATAAGTAAAGTAAACCTGACTCAAGACTTCTGCCCAAAGGCTGGAAATCTCCTGGCTGCATTTTCAAATAGGTACCATTCTATCACTATAGGATTTTTTGAGAAATGCTAGTTTAGTTCTGGAACTTTCTTCCTTAATTTTCCAGAAAATGGAGAGTTCTAGGTCTGAACAAGTAAGTAACAAGTCTTTGAACAAAATATGCATCATAGTTATCTTGGAGATAAGGTGTCATTAGAGTGGAATCTACAAAACTAATCTAATCATTATTCAGGCATCCAGTGAACAGTGAATGTTTTTGCCATTCCTGCAGGAATCCTACCACGTCAAACAATGACTTCATTAGTTTTCCATAGAATTCAACTCTACTGTCACTAACCTAGAGAAGTTATTTTTACCACAATAAACATGAGATTTCTGAAATTCATCAAAAGCTTTGAAGTTATTCTACAGAAAATACTCTCTTTTATAAAAAACCTTATTCTCATTTTGGAAAGCTAATCAAAAATCCACTGAGCAGCAGGACTTTGACCAGTAGGGCATGCTCTCCACACCCTTCCCAAGTGCAGAAAGGTCTTTGGCAAGTGCACTACACACTTCCATGAGGCCTGGCACATCACTGGCTGTGACACAGTTATTGCAGCAGATGTCTTCCTACAATTGTAATGCCCCTCTTTTAGCCTGACATTTACGTCACAGCAACTCCAGCGAAGCGTAGGACCCTGGTGGCTGAATGGGCAGCCAGGAAACCACCAGTGAGCTCACAGGTTGCAAATTCCAGGCTTGAGCAGGAGTGTTCTGAGTGCATTTGCTTGCAAGGATGTGACAGTTCTCACACACACCAATGTACAGCCATGGCTGGGCTTGACAGCTCTATTCCAAGGGTTCATCACATAAAGCTTACAAGATGAATTCAAAACCAGCAGCCTTGTCCAAATTTTGAATTACAGTTTAGTAACACTTACTGGGTGCCTGTTACCACTTAACTAAGCATTAGTCTAAGACTCTCATGTCTGACAGGGCTTGAACCACTTTATATTATAGTTGTGCTGTCTAATTTAAGTAATTTGAAGCATTTAGCTTTGAAGAGAGTTGGATCTCAATGAAGCTTATGTTCCCAATTTAATTGAGACTCAAAGGTAGTTGCATTCACTGCAGAAGATGAAGCCCCCTTAAGGCATCCCCACAGCCCTGGAAGCTGTGGGAGCACAGCCCAACCACCCAAGGATCTCCCCAGCCTTTTGTCACATTAACCAAAACCTGCACCACCTTCAGCAGACTGTGGTGTAAGTTTACCCTCAAATAATTCCTTCCCACAAAGCTCCAGATCTGCAACTGGTAGAATTCAGCACTAGCACCTGGGACTGCCAAAGGAGCAGGACGCTGGTGTGACTGGTCAGGTATTCCCCTCAAACCAGTAAACTACAGTGTCCAGCTGCAGCTTAGCAGAAGTTTTTTTCTCAATGATAACAAATAAACCCCTCTCCATGACTGTATTACACAAGAAGAGAAGTTCTCATCAATTTTTCCTAGCACAGAGTATACATCTTATTTCTGTAAAACTACTGGGATCCTGCAAGAGGAAAGCAAGATCTCTGGAAGCAATCTTCCAGGTTTCTGCTCCACAGCTCCCTGCAGCAACATGCATGGAAAAACTGCATGCACATCTGTAGGATTTTTTCTGGAAGCAAGGAGTGCTGAACCAACCCAAGAGAGCCCATGGCAGCAGTGCCAGGGCAGCAGCAGAGCCAGCACATAAACCAGGAGCCTGCAAGCACACTTGTCACAGAGTCATGCCACTGTGTGCCAGCATTCTTCTGGGGGAGCCTGAAGGGGACAAAAAAGGCACAAGCCAGGAGAAGACAGCCTGGCAGTCCTGTTTGCTTTAGAGGAAGGTTGCCTTGGCTCCTGGCCACTGCACACTGCCACCCTTCTCCACCCTGATAAAGCACAGAGGCTGCAGCTGCGAGCTCACTGATAACTCCCTGCTCCTCTCACCCTCCCCCTCCATTCTGTACCTTTTGACACATCAAAGAGGAGCATTTTCTGGAATTAAACTAAACCTTAATAGCTAGAGGAGCACAACTGTTAGTCTGACGAAACTGGATCTGTGCACATATGTGAACATTTTTAACCATGGATTTATTCAGGACCTGGGTTCACAAAACCCCTAATGACAATTTAGTGCTACACACTTTGTTTCCTGAAGATTTGACACTGACAATTCTATCAACACAAGTTTAACCATCCTAGCATCTCTCTACAAATGGAAGAAGTCCCTTTCACATCCTATAGCTGCCATCTCCATAATTTGTAGTTATTAATTCTTCTTTTTAAGCAGAAAGTGAATCAGGTGCAGAATCTGTTTATAGCTATTCCCATCCAAGGCTAAAGGTAGGAAGGTAGGTTTGAATTCTGGGGGTAAAACTGAGCTCAGAGCATCTCAGCCATTTTATTCTTTTATTCACCTTTCCTGCCATTAGACGTTAAGGTGGATTATTTTTCCTTTTTTTCATTTTTTTTNTTTTTTTTTTTTTTTTTTTTTGCATTCTTTGATTCCTTAGGGCAGCTAACACAGTGTAGCAGAGGAAAGCCTGTTCTTGCAGAGGCTGTTAGAAAGCAACAGAACACTGAAGTTCATTGTAAATCTACACTGAACTAGTTAGCACCAGGAAAAAGCCTGAGACAGCAAGAAACTTAAGACTGCTCTTCTCACCGTCCTCTTATGTAGTGTAGGCTGGGCACTCACACTTAGTCAGCTTAAGTGACACTGAGTTTGGCTCCTGCTTTGAGCTTCCTACTTTAAATAGAGGTCCCTTTCCTTCTCTGCATTTGGGAGAATGCAGCAAGTTTCACAACTTGGCTTCTTGCTGCTTCCAAAGCATTCCAGTGTCTGCGTGATGTTACATAATGGTTTCTGGCTGAAAAGCACCCAGCTCGTTCTGGGCCAAGCTCTGCATACCTTCCTGACACAGCCTCATGTCTAGAGGGACTATAACTCACAAACTCAGTCAGTGTGGCTCTTACTAGTTCCAGGCTGCAAGCCTGAAACAGGTTTTAAGGGAGAAAATGAACTAGCAAAGATACACTTAGCAAGACAAGGACACTCTGTGATCCTTGGAGAAATAAAAAAGCCAGGTTACATCAGCCATGTGCAGATAGCTCTCCCTGTAACAGCCATGAGATATTGGTAAAGTAAGAATCACCAAGTGTGGCCTGAACAGCACATGGGGAGAGTGAGAGTTCCAGAGAACAATGCAGCTGGGGCATAAACACTGGGGGAGATTAAACGAGGTACCACAACTTTCTTTCAGTTTTAAAGAACAATTCTAACACAGATGAAACAATAGTTCTATTCAGCTTAATTTCCTCATCAACTCACTTGTTTCACCAGTTTAATATTTAATTAATTAGTACTTTTTTTAAAAAAGCAGAGACCTTGACAGTTTTTACATTGTATACTTCCCTTCAAGTTTCAGAAGTTGTTCTCTCCCTGTATCATCACTCTTACATGTCAGGCCAGTTACCCCCTCAAACACAATTAAACTATATGGAAAAAATTCAACTTTGTGGTAGGTAATAACACTTTTCTAAAATCACCCCTGTGACACTCAGAAGCTGATGTTAGGGTACACCAGACTGAGCTCTTTGTACTTACTTGGAGCCTTCTTACCTTTAGCAGCAGGTCTGATGGGAGGTGGGATCTTTATGAAAGTGATTGTACAGTCAGGACAGCAAGCCAAACTACAAGCCTGGAATCCTCTCTCTGCTCTAAGACAGCTGTTTAAATATAGTAGGCAACCAGCAGCAAGAGAGGAGAGGAGGAGCCAAAATGCCTGGAGGCGGAGCAAGGAAAATAGCAATAAGCGTGAGTCAGCAGGAATATTTCCCTTCCCAGCTCCTGAATGAATGATGAACAGAAATGTCCTTAGTAATGTTCAGCTGACTGTGTGACTACAGCAAAAGCAGGCTTGTCAGAAGTCCTGCACTGAACAAATCTTTCCCTTTTTTAACCCTCAGGACATCACTGATATATAGTGGGTCTGAAAATATTGATTTCAGTTGGTATTTCTTTTTCTTCTGTGAGATAAAGTGTTATAAGCCTTTTGCACAGTAGTAGTAAAAGGAGTCAAATTGCTTCCATAAAATTTAGAACCCATCAGGGGTTTCATCCAAGGTATCTTACTCAGGTCAGGGAATAATCGATCTGGCTGCTAAATTTAAAGTGCCCTTCACAAATTAAATAGCTTTATGCCAAAGTGCTCAGTTCAAGTAGTAAATGCAGCACATGTTTATCTCTGAGGCCATCTGTTTGGAAACCACAATTTCCAGGAAATCAGGACTGCTGATACACAGTTTAGATGCATACTTTCATTCATGTGATCTAAAAGATAAAAGCAGCTCATGAGAAGGATTTCTCTACTCTCACGACCTCATCGGAGCAGAGTACTTAATATAATACTCTATTTTAATTCCACCAGAATAAGTTGTTTTAATAAATGTGAAGCCATTGTTTCACTCAAAGTTTAGTTACCAGTCAATCCTTCGAAAAATCTGACTCAGTAAATGCTGTCAGCCTGAAGCAGGGGGGAGAGAGGGGTAAGGACTCTCAAGTTTCCTGGGCCTTTATCCAAGCATTTGCACAGGGCTCTTAAATAACTCATAGTGATTTTTTTGACAGCAAAGGCTTTTACATGCATTATTCAGATATTTATTGGCATGTAACCAATGTGTCCATGTGAGCCATGGAAAAATTAAGCTTTCAGAGAAAATATGGCATTTGTTTGCTTAGGTGATTTAAGACTGCCCTGTTACTAGGTTTTTCAAATCTGTCTTCAATACACTGCAGCGTTGCGTGTCAAACATTGTAGAACAAAGATGTTCAAGTCCATACTTGCTGGTACCACAGATACAAGACAAAACCATATATGAGGCTTTGGCTGGCTTTGTAATAAGGAAAATAAGGAATACTTCCTATGTGTGCAAATCTGCAGAAATAAAGTTGCCCTCTCTGTAAAAAATAGAAGATCCTCTCCATTTCCTACTAGAATTTATAAAACTAGAATCTCTATTATCTTTGCAAATAAAACCAGGATGTCTTTCCAAAACCACAAGCTCTATCATATTTTTGTGCACAGTACAATTCTTTACAGGAAAATGTTCATGTACAATGACCCACTGTCCTTTATCTGCTTGTACAATAAGACCACTGAACACAGCAATCTGGGGACTTCTTTTTTTATTGCTGTCCCAAGAAACACATCGCACGGAATAGTCATAAAGTAACTGTTTCTCCTTGTGTACCTTGACTGCAAACAAATGATTCAGCCCAACACTTTGAAAAAACTTTCTAGAAGAAGTAATTAAGCAATCTGTAGTGGGCCTTGAAGCCAGCCCTTGACCTACAAACTTATGCAATTCACTTCTAGTGTTTTCTTGAACTGACAGAGCCATTTTCTTGATGCACACATTTATGGACAAAGCCATAACACTATACTGGAGAATACTTTGCACCTGAACCAACCCCTATTTCCTTAGAAAGAAATTTCCTTGTTACTTATTGACTTTTCCCTTCAGGTTATGTAAGTTCAACCTGTCTATCTCATGAAACCTGTCAGATAGCCCTGATTCTGCTGCCTCCTGATTTGGGGCAGCTTAAGCTCTGGTGTCAGAATTCGTTGCTTTCCTAAGCACCTCTCCAGCACCCACCCTTCCCTCTAGCCAGCCTTAAGGTGTACCAGACTCTGTGCTAAATTATCCTGACTAACTGCATTGTTTCACTCATGAGAACTTCATGTTCTGTTGGTTTTTCATAATGAGAGGAACACTCCCAGTGTGATCCTCCATGAGCCACAGTAGCGCTTTGATGCTTTGGTGTTTCTCTCAATTATGGTTAAACAGAAGTCTAAAATTCTGCATGTTTTCTGCCTAAGAGAGTATTAAGTGTTCCATTCACTCACTCACACACAGAATGCACATCATTTAATCTAAGACAGAATACAAAATCAAGTGTTGGAAAATCTGATCAGTATTTTAGCTCCATATGGTCTCTGTGCAGAACCTAAAACCCAGCTTCATTTTGTTGCTGCCTAAAGCACCTCTGCCTTTATCACCCAGAAAAGCTTACACTTAGAGCTATATGTTAGCTTATGTACCAAAACTAGGACCCTCATATGTAATGACAATGGTTTGACATCAATACTGTGACAGTTTACCTGGTTTCTTTTTGCTTTGACTAAGAAAACCTACATTTGTCACCAACACCACAACCCAGACCATATCAGCAAGATGTTCCTTGTAAGTGTTGTGGCTCCCCCAATGAGAAGCAGCAAGTTGTGGCCATACCACCTCTGAGAGCAGTTGGATGTCTGAGATATGTGACTTGCTCTGCTAAATGGCAGAGGTAAAAAAGCCTGGGAAATCCCAGACAATCACTAGGTCTGACAGAAAAAGCAACTTTGGCAACTCTGCAAGTGTGAGACCCAGCTCTGCTCTCAGTTAAACTTGTGACTTCCTACATGTGTTTGTGCTTTCACATGGCTTCCTCTAAAGAAAGATTTGGACCAGACCACATGTCCCAACTTTCCCATGTTCCTGCCAAGGCCATATCTGTTAAGTGTTCATACTCCTTTTTGCTCTATTTAGGCAGCTGGGTCCAAGGGAAGAGAAGTAAAGGTTCACTGCACCCTTTTGTTCACAGGAACATTGACTTCCCAGTCAAATAAATTATTGGAACGGTTTTGTCTTAGTAACTTGCAAAATTGTTTGAGAAAAGTGAAACACAAAACCTTACAATTTGCTGGAACTATTTTAAGATGGTGATTTTTGCTTTTCCCTGCTTTCAATTCATTACCTTGAAATCATTCCCCATCTGTTTGAAGAGGGTTGTCTTCCTACAGCAATGAGATGAAACCAAAGATTTTCACCCTTCACTGGCCAGGGGCATCAGCCATTCCACAGCCTTGTCTTAAAAACAACTGTTAAGAAATAAACTTGGGGAGGTGACAACCAGTCACACTGCCCAGAAGGGCTATGAAGCTCTCCTGTCTGCATTCACAGTCACACCCTTGGCTACTCTGCAGCAAGGGCCTGTGCCCAGCTCACAATGTGCACTCCAGTGACCAGTGCCAGTGCCTTACTGGGACATTCCACTGCCCTCCTGTCTGTCCAGGCTCAGGGAGCAACAGCAGAGAGTGCTGGCAGTGCTCAAGAGAGTCCCTACAAGCACACCCTGGAAGAGACATTCCTAGTACAATACTGGGAGGCAACAGTGGATATTTTGCAAGAATAGTTTGCATGAGAAGTATCTGTGTAGAGAAGTGGTAGAGTGCCAAGTGGCTGTGCAGGCATTTCCTTAGAAAACAGGCCAGGATCACCATTTCCCTCCTTAGATGGCTGGATGATAGCCAAATCTAGGGTGCTTTCTACTTCCCAGCACACATGCTTCCTTTCAAAAGCTAGTAGGATGCAAAGAGGTGCAGTCCTTAGGCTCCAGGGACTACAGCCATGCATGTTTCCCAGGACTGGATCTTTGCAGATTCTTCCTTCCCCAAATGCCACAGGCAGAGGAAAGCTCAGCTCATGAGCTCTGCCCCCAGACCTCCATCATGAGCTCAACATTGATGTTTTGAGGAAAAAGTAAACACATGCACTTTTATGTCAAACAAACTGCAGCCATGACCTAGTCAAAGATTAAACTACACATGAAACTGGTTGGGAATTTTCCTTTTATCTAAATGTCAATATATTCAAAATATTTACATGAGTTCTAGAGAGCTGCATCAATTGAGGATACAGCCTTTAGCTTCTACAGTCTTACAGTCATTGTTTAGTTATGTTCTTTTAGTCTACATGGGCATTTAGCAACTGATTAATTTAATAAACTGCTGTAGAGTACTATGGTGTGTGCATATGTCCCAAAGCACAAAATATCCAACAAAAGTTAATGTTCATTGTTTCTTGAGTGGAATAACTAACAGAGAAGAAAACTGGGAGTAGTAGGTACAGCTGAACTATGAGCACTGAGCATCTTCTCTGTACATACTTGCCCTTAGGGCAAAACTGTAGTTTCCAAATACAAGTGAGTAATTCAAAGATGGAGCATGTGATGCTATGAGCTCGTTTAACTCAGTAACACAAACTTTCATAAGCAGGGTTGCAGCAAGCCTTTGGAGTTTCTTGGATTAATTTTTTTGCCACAGCTTAAGCCATTCAGCAGCTCTTTAACCCAGCTTCAGTTTTCTCCACTTTACCAAGAATCACTTAATCAAGACAAAGGATTTTGTAGCAATCCTGAAAGGCTTTGAAACATGCACAGCTAAGGGCACCCAGAGCTACACAGCCAGCATATTCAATTTTGTCAAAGAAAAATAATATTTTCTGCAGCAGAGCACAACAGTTTTTAGCTGTGAAGGTTTAGAAAAGGACTGGCCTAGAGTTATCCTGCAGCTTCCTACCATCAGGGTTTATTTTCATCTTCCTCTTAAGCACCTGGTTCTATCAGAGGTAACAACTGCCTGGATCCAGGTTAGCCAGTCTGATATTCTCGACTTGCAACATTTCCTTTCTTTAAACTTTAAAAGTCTAAGTGCTTTTTTGCACGCAAGTTCTTTCCTCTTAAGAGTCCTTTCATGCACACTAAAAGGTCAATTGAAGTGACATTTCCTTAGACCCCGATTTCCCTCCACAGTAGCTCCAACACTGACTGCCAGGAGTGAAATTTAAAGTCCCCTGGGACTATTCTGCATAAAACTAGGTGAACCAGTATCTTTTACAAAGATAGTCTTATCACTTAGTCACAATATAACAGTAACAATAACAGCAATAATAACAATACCAATATAATAATGCATTGATGTGTAACAAACTTATTTCAAAGGTCAGGGTTTCTCACCTGTAATTGACAGCTGTTTCTAGGCTAGCTTAAGGTGGCTGGAAAACTAAATGAGTTGTTACTTCCTGTAAAACAGCATGTCCTATTTTGAAACACATGCATATATTCTGGGGTAATTTCTGTGTCTTAGGAACATAAAAAGTATTCACTATGAGGTCTCAAAAGATTTTGCACAGTGGATTTACAGGTAAGAAAGAGGTAGGATTTCAGCAGTAGAATAAAGCCATTCAGTAATTAATTCCCCAAAGCATTTGGTTTAGAAATACATCACAATTTGTGTAATTCCACATTTAACTGATAGACACTCATTTTTGCACTTGTCAAAGCCTCAAGCTGAACATAGGTCAGTGAAAAAAGTGTGCAGTGTTAAATTATCTGTCAATATACATACTCATCTTGTACCAGATTAAAATCCAATTTCCCCAAGATCTTGTTCAAGTTGTACTTCTGCTTTTGGAGAAATGTCACTAGAAATATCTTCCCTGTTTCTCTTCCCTAGCAACTCTGAAAAACTTATGATTTCTGTTTCAGGTGTATTTTTGCTTGAATTACTTTAGTTCATTTTCTATTGTTACTGTTCTGCTGGGGTGTTGGTTGGTTGGTTGGTTGGTTGGTTTGGGTTTTTTGGTGGTGGCTGTTTTTTTTGTTTTTTTTTAGTGTGCTTTATTTTTTGTCTATCAAGCAGCTATTTCTAGAGTAGAGATGCGAAACTCTACATTAGTCTTATACCCTTTTCAATAACTATTCTATCAAGAAAAATAATATTTTATGATAAATATTGTATCAAAATAAATATTTTATCAAGAGAAATTATTTTTAATCCACTCACATTTTTGGCAGCTGTCAGGCCAGCTGCAGTTTTTATTTTTTCCACAGAGGAGTCATCCCAAGCACAGATGAAAAGGAGGAGGTGTTTCTCATTGCCTGGTCAATATTTATCTTGATTGTGAAAATGTTAAATTTGAATCATCTCTGCCAGAGAGCCTGGGGATTGGAATATGAAGTGACCCTTTACCTGCAGAGCTGTGACACACAAGGCTGGCTCTGCTTATCAGCCCAGACTGACATGTGCTCGGCAGGGCAGAATGATGTGGCACCAAGGTGACCGAAGTGTGGGCTATCTTTGGTATCTGTCCCTGGGAGCTCTGACCAGGGAATTATCTAAAACCCTTTTTTTCACTCCTGTCACCCTGGAGGGTAACATTCAGGGCTGTCAGCAGCAGCTGCAGATCAGAGCTCCGCTGCCATGTCACAGAAACTTGTGACCTTGTCTCTGCTGCTGCAGTCCCTGTGCCTGAGCCCAGCGTGCCTGGGCTGCCACACTGGGTAACCAGAGCTCCTGTGCCTGCTCTGCCTCTTGGGACACGCACAGCTCAGGCCACAAGGACCCTAAAGGTCCACCCAGCCTCGTGTCCCACCCTCAGCAGTGGCCATGAGTCACCCACAGGAGGGAACAGGACAAGTGTGTGATGCTTGTCGTTTGTTTCCCCTGCCTCTAGGTACTTGCAGCTGAGCCAGCTGGCTGAATTCTGATGAGGTTTGTTCTCTTGCTAGTTCCTTCCATCTATTTTTCTCTAGTTCCAACTAATTTCACATGTGGCCTCTAGTACTTGTACTAAAGGGAGATTACACAACTGACCCACAGCATCATATTTATACATTCCTATTATATTTCTCAGTCTTCTTATTCTCAAAACAGAAATTGTTCCATACCTGTTTTACCTTCTCCAGATGCTCATCTCATATGCTGAGATGAGAAAAACAGCATATAATAATCTAAGCACCATAATCTAAGCACCATAGTTTTATGCATCCACCATCTGCTTTGGCCTCCATCCTTTCCTAGCACTTAATTTGCTTCACCACCAGCTAGCATGGAGCTGACAGTTCCACAGGACTATTTTTCTTGACCTTAGATTCAAGTTCAGGCTTGTCCCTACTCTGACTGAGCTTCCTTGCCTGGAGCTGTGCCAGAGCATGAGAAAACACACAGGAATTGTGCAAAAGTGTGAAGTAATAGGACAGCACAGAAGCATTGCACATGTTTTTCTTCAAACCAATGCAGTCAGCCACATGCCTGATAAAAAGCAAAGTGGCAAACCTTGGAGACTCTCTGGATACTCCTTGTTCACAAAGAAACCTCAACAAAATAACAGAAGGGCACGTATGTGGGAAAAAGCATGTTCTCACCTGGTGCCTCAGGAGGGAGGTGGCCATAGGTAAACACAGCAGAGAAGCTCAAAGAGCTCTTATTGCACTCCATCCCCTGGCCTGATCTTGATCTGCTCTTGTCCTCTCACCTGAATAAAGCATGCATGAGGTGCTTATGCAAAGTCTCTTCTAGGTTTGCCTCAGGAGTGGAGATTATTCACACACATCTGAAAGACACAAAGTAGAGGAACCACAGTGCCTGTGTGTAATGAATCCTTCCCTCACTTGGAATGGACACAATGGCTATAAAGCAGCACAAAGGTAATGCCCAGGACTTCTAGAAGGCTCCCTATGTTTATTGTACCTGGGAAACACAGACAAGACTCTTGGGCCTGGGAGAGCAAAGCTTCTCTCTCTGCTACCCACACAGCAGTGCTAACCCCTCTTGATGCTCTACCATTGTGTACCTGAGTGCACCTGACAATTCCTTCAACTCACCAGTGAATAAAAATATCAACCATGAAGTCAATTATTATGCTAGTCATTGTTCTCGAGGCAGAATGTGAAAAAAGTAACTTTAGAAAATAATTTTAGTTACACTTGTTTACAGAATTATGCAAGCTGGCCATACCTACCTCCATTTTTTTTCTGAAATTTTGCACCTTTGAATGTGTCATTAATACAAACTATTACAATGGAACACAATTTTAGAAAATGGCTTTAATTTTTTTTCGTTTCCCATAAAGCCTTGCTAGAGGACTTTGAGTCCCACTCATCTTTGCAGTGCTTTCATATTTTGCAATTGATGTGCATTCACTATAAAGCCTTGATGGCTTTCTCCTTGTTCTGACATTTGGGAAAGCATAAACAAACTTGCCCAGCTGTCACCATACTGCTGTTAGTCTTGGAACACAATAAAAGCTGGAGTGTCATTACTGAGCTGCATCCTGAGAGTGCACTCAGCTTGCACCATTCACTTCAAATACACAAAAGTGTAGCAAAAAAGAAAAACGTCCAATCAAATAACCAAGTGGCACACAAATGAGCATGTAATAGCTGAAATCCTCTTACAAACCAATAAGAGAATTAAATAATATAAAGAACAGTTCTAATCTTAAGAGTGTCAATCTGTCCCATCTGACTCACATCTAGGTGTGACTGGTTATCAAACAAATACTTTTAATCATTTAAGGATACAGAAACAGTTCAGAGATTAAATGTCTGGTTATTCGTTGCCATAACAGAGGAGAGAAATGAACCCATATCTCCTGGCCTGTGCTTCAGCCACAGGGCTGCTCTAGGACAAAATTTATTCAGATTTCTTGCTGGGCTACAGGTGACCAACCTGTGTCGCCTGATCACAAGTACTGACCCCCTCATTTAAAAGTGCTAATCTTTCTAAGTCAATAGACGGAGTGATTTATAGTAGTTATTTACAATACAGATTCATTTTTAGTTACAACAAAAATGATCCCCCAGGAATTAATTCACATTTGCCAGCTCTCAGTGGGTTCATTTTGGGCTGAGACATCTGTCAGTCCCCTCAGCCATGCGGCAGCCTGGAACACACCCAAGCTCTGCCCAGGCATGTTCTGTAAAAGGGCATCTCTTCTGCTCAGTGGCCAAACCCTCCAGCATCACTAGGCTAGAGTGCACCTCAGAGCACTCAGTCCTTCTTGCCAAAACCCCAGCAACCCCTGGGCACAGTCTGTGACACAGATATTTCTGCATTTTTATATCTACATGGTTTCTCACTTTCACATCTCTCCAACATGTTGCAATTTCCCACAGAATTGCAGCTTCTACAGAAAATTTGCATATTTTCCAATACACAAGCATTTATTTTCTAGTATATATGTGAATAGCTAAAACAAGTGGTCTGTTCCTGCATATTTGTTGGACTTGGTGGTAAAACTCTTTGTATGCTGCATTTATTCTGGAGGCATGCTTGTCTCACAGCTTCTGATCTTATCTTCAGCCTGTACTGGGAAATTACTCCCATGAACTTTGGAAGGTCAACTTGTTAAACATCTATCCATTCTCCCCTACTCTTTCTAATCATCTAGAAATAATAATTAACTTAATTTTCTGAGATGGGGATGACTACTTTACTACCCAATTCATGTTATGTGTTTCAGATGACTCACATACAGCAGCTATGTTGCCTCCAAGGGTTTTTCCCTACAAAAATTCCTCACTGAAACTTGCCAAATTATTTTTTTTTTCTTGTTCCTTATTTCTTCATCTAAGAGGCAACATTCTTTTCTAAAACTTGCAAAAGATGGCTTCATGCCATGGTACAGGTATAAGCCTGTCAAAAGTAACATGGCACGAAGCAGAGAGCTTGCATTTGGGACTCTGCTGGGAAATGAAACAACTGAGTCAGGCAAAACTCCATGTCAAACCTCTCCTGCCCAATATCAACTCCAGTTTTCTATAGGTTCTGCCAAAGTCTTTGGAAATCTGTTGCCCAATACCTCTTTGGGAATAATACTGGCATATTCACTGGTGCAGAGTGGATATTTCAGCAACTTGCTGCAGGAATGTTTGGTGCATCATGAGAATGTGCCTGCACAGGAAGGCAGTTTCACTAGGTAGGACTGGCAGAGGGAGAAAAAGAGCCTGAGGGGAAACAAACTCCTCTCTCCAGCTGATTAGGTGCAATAATTCCTTGGAGGAAACTTGCTGGTTTCAGCAGCAACCAGCTCCCACCAGCAGACAGAGGTGCCACACAGCACATCCTGTTCCACAGGACACTGCTCACCACAGAGTCACTCTGAAACTGGGAAATATGGATCATGGTGTCTTGCATTTGAATGACAGCACCCCACACCTTCAGAGATGCCTTCCTGTCTGCTGAGGACATCAGCTGCTGGGACAGCATGTCCCACCTCCCTGTAACTTGTACAAAACCTTGCTGGTTTATGTAACCTCACAAATATGAGGCTGTTTTGAAAGAACTCCAAACATACAAGAAGTGTCTGAGCAATGCATGAAATAACAATCTAGTGTCAGGTATCACAAAGGAGTTCATTCTGGCTGAGTGTCAGTGATGGATGTAAGGGAATTTGTTAGCTGAGATACCATAAGATGCCAGAATTGCATACAACCTTATCCAGTTACCTCCTTACATTTGTCACAAAAGCTAGGATCATTTTCTTACAGGTTTCATTCACTGTTGAGCAAGGCAGTCAGTCTTTAAGGGATAAAACAATAAAGTTTTTCAGCATTTAAAACAGCTCATACGTGTTCATTACTCACTTCAGTCTCCTCATCTGAAACACTAACACGAGGATGGCTGTTGGTGGGTGAGGTGTCTGTCACCTCACAACATCACCAAAACCTTTCTTTTGGAACATCTTGGGGCTTTTGCTTTTAGAAGGGCTCTGAGCCAAATCACACCACACTAAACAGAAAGGCCTGCCGAAGCAAAGGTAAATATTCCAACTAGCTTCAAGGGCATTTGGATTAGCCTTCCTGTAGAATTGATATATCATGATGTTTTTGGAATACAGGAAAAGGTACAATGTTTTTCCATGTACCAAGGCAGTAATCTCACAGTCTTAGGAAGAAACCTGGTAAAGCAAAGATTAATCAAACTAAGATCAGATTGCTGCTTTTATAGTAGGACTTTACATTTTCCTAAATAACATATTGAGTTTCTAAGCATGGAAAAACTAAATTAATATTAAAAATGGGCGTAAGTCTTTTCGAGAGCTTTAAGCTAGGTTAGCTTCTCTCCATCCTACATCTATCAAAGGAATGCCTGGAAATTTTATAGGCTCATGTACAGAGGTAAAACACAGTAATATTAACCTGTTAAAAAAGTACAACCTACACCTCTGTGGACTGCCAGTCTCTCTCCATTTCTTATGGATGCACTCCTAGCCTGTCCTGAAATAACCTCTGCAGACTCCTCTCAGAAACCAAGAGAAGTAAAACAAGGTGCACAGCTGCTCACACAGTAAATACAGCCCTACATGATGCAAGAGTATTAAATGTGCAAAACATTGAGTTAGTAAATGAAACCAAATAGATTATAGAAACCCCCATGTGCATGTAGCTGTATTTATGGTAGCAGCTTCTTTAAGTTATAGCTGCAAGTCTTTTCTTCCTCTGGCTCACAGCAGCAGCCTGCACAAATAATTCAGAGTTGATCTGAGCAGTCTGCTTCAGTCCACCACATGCTGTGTCCATTTATGTGCAAACACACATTCAGAGATCCCTTTCCTGCTTTTGAAACATCTTCAGCTGCTCTTTAAATTCCCTAACTGCTGCTGAGAGCAGCACAGATGGACTCTAATTTCTCCACCCAAGCATCTGCACATTTTTAGCCCCTTATAAAAGAAGGGCAGACAACTTCTGACATGCCAGTTTGAGCCTGGCAGGTACATTTTTAACCTTTCAGCTCTAGGGTTCTATTCATGCTGATAAAACTGGGATGCTGCCCTCACCCATGCTGATAAGACCATACTGAACAGTTGTGTTCTGTCTGGCTTCCTCCTCCCTGACTCATTAAATGTCTGCCAGCAAGCTCCATTTACTTTTACTCTCATTCTAATTGCCCCATACAGGGTGTTTTACCAGCTACAGCTAGGGAAAAAAAAAATGTGCAGAAAGATCAGGAAAAAACTTATGTAAGGCAACTCAGATATGAAGCTGAGCTAAAAGTAGTGCTGAACTCAATAAAGACAACAGTAATAAAGACAACAGTATCCACAATCACATTTGCAATCACATTCTCCTCATTTCCAAGTTCACTTTCACTACATAACCAAAGATGAAAATCTCCTATCCAAGAATTCAAGAATGGAACAGATCTGTTACTTTGCAAAGGCATCCAGCTTTCCAGGACAGTGAACAGTATTAGACAGAAACATGGGCACACTTGGTCTGGCAGTGTGGGCTGATGGCTCAGGGCACCTGCTCTGCCCAGGCCATGGTCTCCCACTGACCTGTGCATCCTCAGTGAGACCAGCACTAAGCAATAAGAGGGATAAAAAGGTTTTTGTCCATATCAGGGGTTAGCTCAGTTAAACAGCTTGTTATAACTCCCTGAATATTTTCTACTCACTGTCCAGCACTCAAACACTACCACAGTCACCTTGCAGTGGCAGAAGAAGCTTTGCTTCTCTCTGTCCTGCCCTCCAGAGCATTATTCAGCTACACCTAGATAATAAAAGTGTTAATTTAAACTCTGAATGTGATTTTAAAAGCAATGGGCAGAAAGATTTAGAAGTCCTATGTCTTGACAAAATCTCTCTATCATAGTTACTTCCTGATCTCTTTCTACCAGTGGAAAGATGCAGAGAAGTAACAGAAGACTATTGAATCTATGTGAAAGGAAGAGTTTACATTGTTAGTTAACAAAAGCATTACCTGATAGATAAAAACAATCTAGATTATTATTTCCAGACTTGAATGACATTTTATAAGTCACTTGAATTCTCTGAATTTCCTGTCCTCTGATTGCACTCTATTGCATGGGCAGGGAATATTTTTCAAAGCATGTTTGTACAGCTCTGAGAAAAACGAGATCACAATCCCTTTTACAGCTTCAAGAGCGAACACAAACAGTTTAAACAGATAATTTCTACAGATATATAATGAAGAACATCTGATTTTTTTTACCACATAATTAGAGGCCTTTTCCAAAAATCACTCATGCCTCTGGATGAGTAATCTGAATATCTCAGCACTTGGTATATTAACACCACAAAAGAAACTGAGCATATTCCAGAATTATATATTCATGGTTTCTTGAGGGCTTTTAAAGTTATATACAGTTACATTAGTATTGCATCAATAAGATACATTACCCTCCATAAAAACAATGCCTCTCTTCCAGTGGTATTTCACTGCCATTCCTCTAAACCCAGCATGGTCCTTGTGAACTCCAGCTGACACACTCAAGACTGATGTGTGTGTTGAGTGGCCTGCAGCCATACCTCCTGAAACTTTCATCTCATACAGCTTCACACCAGGACTGACCAAGCCTTATCTAGATGCAATTTCCAAGAAAAACAGCGTCACAAGCACAAGAGCTGAGCAGAATGAGATTACACAGTGTGACTGCATTCGGGTCAGTACCTGGGGATGCAGATTTCCATCCTGATTCCAGACTTCAAGACACTGAAATATCAAAGGCAGCACATTACAAATTGAGCTGTATAATGCATCTGGTGTTAAGCAGTGAAGGGATTCCATGAGGATACTTGA
The DNA here is from genome assembly GCA_013400855.1 of Buphagus erythrorhynchus. Classification (NCBI taxonomy): domain Eukaryota; kingdom Metazoa; phylum Chordata; class Aves; order Passeriformes; family Sturnidae; genus Buphagus; species Buphagus erythrorhynchus. The sequence continues at coordinate 45,098 of VZTT01069891.1, forward strand.
AGTGGAAGGTCATCTTGTGGAAGGTCAGTCTGAGCTACTGGAAGACATTGGCAGCCAAAAGAACCAGTGAAGGCATTTTAATCCAGTTACAAGAGAAACTCAGGTATAATGTCTTGGTCCAATTCAGATTTTATCATTATAGCCTGAGGAATTAGCAAAATACAGCAACATTCAGCAAGTTGCTGGCTCTCACTCCAGTGTTGTTTGCATTACAGATACATAAATATTGTGAAGATAGTTTACTGAGCACAGCTTAATCAGAAACCATTCCATTGCAGCCAAAAGAGCTAACCCTCCCCCCCTTTCCCTCCCCAAAAATAGATGGTGTGCCAGGAGAGTTCTAGACTGCTATGGGGTACTTTCTGGATGACAGGTACTATGTAGGAGAATTTACATTTGAAATAATATAAGTAATACAGCATCAGCTACAGCAGGCAGAACAAATCCTGTGCCCACACTACACCACAATGTTCCCAAGAAAGCACCAATGCAGGACTTGGCTCCATAACTACAGCATGAATAATACACTAAACTCCAGTCCATTACAGCATAAATGCAAGCAAGAAAAGCAATTAAATTGACAATTTAAAAAATATACAGAGATAACAGTAATATTCCAGAAAAAAAGATTTTACCATGTCTGCATTTCTGTACTACAGGACTTTGTAACATTCCTCCAATACCAGGAGTGCTCATTTCTAGGTGATATCACTGTTTCTTATGCACAGTAGTAATGTTGTTATGATTCCCAAACATAAATACACACACACTACTCCAAAGATAACTGACTAGTTTACCTCAGACACTAAGGCAATACTAGAAAGATCAGCATTACACTACAGCATCAGTTTTACAGTTTTTGTACAGTTTTACACTACAGCATCTTTGTATTATCTCACATTTCACTTCTCAATTACCAGAAATCCTTTGCTTTTTGTCATTACTAACAGCATAAAGACATTACTAAAGATGTGATTTCAAGTCACCTAATTGGGAAAATCCTCAGTTAGTTTCAGAGATTACACATTGGCAGATGTTATGGATTCCAATATAATCAGTACTTTGAGAATCACTGAATAAATTGTTTTTAAAAATAGCCCAAAAGCAAACTTGAGTGCTGTCATAAGGGATTCTCATTCAAAAATGCAGGCAAGAGTTTCAAGTTGCTAACACTTCACACTTCAGGTTTTTGGCAGAATGATACAACTAGAAAATCATAACTTTGTTCACAACAGCTGCCTAACATTGCTTTAAAGCTTAACTGGAGTATTCAAAAGTCTTCACTTTTACTGGAGTGTAGAAAAGAAGGGTTTGTCTCACCTATGTTATTAGTACTACACTTAGTGGCACTAACAGCTGGATGTTATTGCAACACTAACTAACACTGCTATCTAAGGCTTGATTTCAGCTCCTGTGATCTGGAATAAAACTTATTTATAGAGAAGGTCACTCAGCAGAAGATTCAGATCCAATTATGCTGTCACAGATTATGTCACTGCTATACAATTCCAGATGAGTTTCAAGAGCTATTTGACCTATATTTATTTGATCTTGTACTATAATGCTATAAAAAACCCATTAATTTGCTTTTAGTTAATGTTTATATTTGGAAATCAAGTTAGCATTGCAGTTAAAATGAAGAAGCCTTGGCACTGAGGGGAAGCTACAACTTCCTTGTGCTCCTGCAGTGAATTTAATCTCATTGTACATGTCCATACCCACTGTGAACAACCTTAAAATCTCAACCCAGAAATCATTTCTATAAACTGTGTTCCACTGTTACTCCCAAATGCTGAAATTAAGGAAAGGATAGTCAGAACATGATTTAACAATGCAAACCATCAGCAAAAGAAAAAGCTAAGACATTCTATTTGTTCACCTTTCCTGTCAGTGGTTTCACATCTTACCCACTCTCTGCCTTCAGTTGTATCAGCATACTGTTTCTTGTCACAGTCAGTTAGAATCAGGAGCAAACACCTTTTTAAAAAGAAAATCTTGTTTGCATCTTTGCTAAGGCAGTGAACAGCAATTAACTTTGTCCTGTGGCTCCAATGACAATAGCAGTCATCATAGCACAAGCTGGGGTTATACTTTGCTTTATATCTCATGATTAATACTTCATTGACTCCAACCTGAGAGCAGTAAAATATCGAGGGAGTTCATGAAAATCACTAGTTAGTTGTAAAAATGGTCCTGAAACTTTGCCTGAAGGCACCCCTGAGCAGGTGAAGGGAGGAGAGCCAGGGCCACCTGAGAGCCCAGATCATGAGCAAGGCTCATGGTGACAGCTGAGGCAGAAGTCAGACCCTGAATTCAGTGTGCAGCTCAGCTCCAGTGAGGATAGCCAAGGTCAGGAGCAGGGCAGTGATTGATAAACAGGACCACAGTGACAAGGTCAGGGGAAAAAAAAAAAAAAAAAACTCCCCATGTCAGGAGC
>VZTT01069893.1:4646-18686 GCA_013400855.1 Buphagus erythrorhynchus
CACATGCACACACACACACATATATATTTAGCAAATGTGAATAGTCTCTAAAGGTATAATTAGTGGAGAAGGAGACAGGAATTTTATACGAGGCAAGAAATAGGCCAATTCAGCTGAGGTTCCCTACTGCACTGACAGCTGGCTGAATCTTTATATATGTTAGATGTATAAATACAATGATTTATTAGTTTGTTTTTCTCTAACATCTTTTGTATGACAGTGCAGGAGAAGAAACTTAATAATGACCTCCAAATTGGATTTTTTGCTCCTTCATTTCTTTTCTTTGTTTGCTTGTTTGCTGTTTTTTGTGAGATAAGGTAGACATTTGTATGATATTCCATTTTTGAAATTAGTGTAGTCCTAAATTAACTTATCCTCCATCATGAGCTAAAGGAAACATTGTTAGTTCTTTTCAAATATCGTGAAAGCATGACTATCAAGGAGAAGAGTATACTGGAAAATTGACATTACCTGATGATTTATGTCAGGTCAAAATGGAAAATAAAAAGAGCATACAAATTTACTCTCTTTATTTAACAAATGATTATGTATACAGAAATATTAAAAAAATATTAAATATTGGTTAAATATTGTATCTACGCTTTCAAATAAGTGCTTTACAATATACTGTCATAATACTTTCTCTCCTACAATAGTTGTGATCTGCATCTCCTCATTGCAGTATCTCTTCTATATCTATACAATGTTTCCAATGTTGTGTTGTTGTTTACTGTTGTATTGTTGCTCATTTACAGTGTGATCTGATTTGTAGAAAAATGTTGTGTTTGCCATTGCACCTTTTTTAAAATTAACTGATAACTCAATCTGCACATATACAAGAACCTTTGCCATAGCTTTTATGAAAGCAATGATCTATTTTCAGCTAGGTTTTCAGGGTCACTCTCTATTCAGTTTAATCTAACACCTTTATTTTGTCTATTTTCTCCGAAGAACCATATTGTCTGAAAACAGAATCTTGTGTGAGGTGAAGTCTGTTATATTCCAGCCCGGCCTCCCCATGGAAGTGTCTGCGGAGGTGAGGTAGGTATTGCACTCTAATTCAGGGTTAAGAAGTGTATATTATAAAGACAGCCTGATGAGGTTGTAGTGAGTCAGAAAACCACCAAGACAGACAAGAAGGGCTGTCACTATGATCTTATGAGTAGAACACAGGTGGTCATGATGGAAATTTCGAGTTCTACTCACAGGCCTCAAAACTAGAACTTTTCTCGAAGGTAGGGGCTGTTATAAATCACACAAACCTTCCAAGGTGCAAATCAAAATTCTCTCTCCTGTCTTTCCCCATCTCCATGTCAAGTACAAAAATTTTGCTAGAGAAATGAGGCTGTACAAATTTTTGCTAGAGAAGTGAGGCCACTCACACTGACTCACTGGTTATATTTTTTTCATAGGCTTGAAAGGAAGTTCAGCTCTTGCCTCAGGTGGACTAAGCAGTCACCACTTTTCCTCTTTGCACCTTACCATTCCAAAGTCATAAAATTAAATTTATTGATTTATTCATACCATTTCTGGGCCTTTACTTATTGTTGTTTACTATACGATTAGTCCTTCATTATTTCTACCACGTACAAATTCCATCTTGAATCAGCTTTTCTGGGTTTGGCCTAAAAAAAGGTTAAGAAATAAATAAAAAACATCCTCATGATCTCATCTGCTATAACAGTTTTCTGCCATTTCACTCAGCTTCCCACACAGAGCTCAGTACTGCCCTAGATGTACTAAGTCGTTCCTGGGTTAGTACCTTCTCTTCTCACAGCTAAATAGCCCATATAGCTGATTCTGTTCTTGTTCTATTTTCTCTTTGATGTTCTCAAACAGGCTGACTATGACCTTCTGGAATTTTTAAAATTATATATTGCATAAATTATTTTTTTCTCAGGGATTTTCAATATTTTTTCTCTAACACAAATTTTTCTATCCATTTCCATTTTTTACAAGTAGCACTATTTTCCTCTTCTTGAAATGACTGGTTATCATTGCAATATGTAATCACCACATACTTAGGGAAAGAAACTTTTCACCTTTATTATTCACTATGAATTTTGAACATAATTTTCACTCCTTAAAAGTTGTTGTATGGATTGAAACATAGAAATACTGTGATTGTATAGTATGTTTCCTTGTGGACTCATCATTCATTATATAGGTTGATTGACTGTGAGCCAGTAGGCTATGTTAAATTCTTCCTAGAAAGGACTCTGACATAAGACCTTTTTGATACGTAATTGATTTAAGTATCAAACACCGAATTTTTATCAACAATTACAGTGGTGACACCTATTATTTTTCAGGCTGTAACAACATGGTGTGCAATTTTGCATGCCACATCATACTCACCCACAGTAACTGAAAGTGACAACTTGTCTTGCCTCAAAGGAATTGTTTTGTATCCCAACAAGGTGAAAAACAGGCAAAGATCAGGTAACACACAACAAATGGATTTATTTTCTCAGTTAGGTAGATTAAAGAGAGAAGTAACAGACCCTTATTAACTGTAGCAATCATATTAATTGAAGAATGTTTGCATTTAGATAAGAACAATGCTTACAATATATGATGATAAAAGAATGGAGAGCATTCTTCTCGACATAAAATATAGTAAGTGTTAGTCCTCTCAAGTATACAGGGAATGATAATTTTCAGAAGAAAAAATCTTGAAGTAACATAAAGAAATAAATTATGCAATTCACAGCATAAATTATGAGGAATGACATGAAACATAAGTAACAACTTAAAAATAAAATGCTAAAACATAAATTTTTCTAACACATCAGTATGTACAAGAATAAGGTGAACCTTATTCTCCTGTATTATGTAAATAATATCTGATATTTTGAATCATATCTCAGCTTTAAGCACCCAAAGTCCATTACAAGTGTACACAAGAAGATTGCTTAATTTGTTACTAAAGCAAAGCACTTTCTGGCAAGAGGAGTGAGAAGAACTGCTTGTTTGAAAAAAAAACTGGAAATCTTTATTGCACTTTATGGTGTAGACAAAGTGCATTCTTCTGACAATTAGGAAAATTCAGTAAAGCTGACTTTAGAATATTCAGCGATTTACAAAATTTTACAGACCCTTTTGGCTTCAAATATCTTGGCTTCTATTTATAAATCAAGTTTATTTGCACATCTACTGATGCATAGGAATATAAAATGCCTTAGGGCAATCAGCAATTAATACTATGCCTTCCTCTAGGTTTATTTGAAAGTATTCTATATGCAGATTTACAGACAGTAAATTGTGGGGACAATACCTGCCCTGCTCCTGCTGGCCACACTATTGCTGGAACAGGCCAGGATGCCATTGGCCTTCTTGGCCACCTGGCCACACACTGGCTCATGTTCAGCCGCTGTTGACCAGCATCCCCAGGTCCTTTTCCTTGGCAGCTTTCCAGTCTTCCCTGAGTGCTGCAGGAGGCTGTTGTGAACAAAGTGTAGAACCCAGCACTTGCTGAATCTCATCCTACTGTCCCTGACCCATCAATCTGGCCTGCCTACATTCCTCTGTAAAACCAGTAGGTGTTTAGTCAAGTGTTTTGATTAATGTACCTAATGAAGAAATCTGGTCTTGCTAATAGAAAAATGAATGGCCTTTTTGTATGAAGATTGAAGGCAAGTGCCAAGAGGATGGTGCCAAACTCTTTTCAGTGCCCAGAGATAGGATGAAAAGCAAGGACCATAAATTAAGGAAGGAAGAACTTTTTTACACTGAAGGCAGAAGAACACTGAAACTGGCTGCCCAAGGAGGTTGTGGAGTCTCTCATTCTGGACATATTTAAAACCTGAACGCAATCTTCTGTCACTTGCTGTAGGTGACCTTGCCCTGGCAGAAGAGTTGGACTGGATCTGCAGAGGTCTTTCCAACCTGAACTTTTCAGTGATTCTGTGGCTCTGTGATGATGACAACTTCCACACATAGCACTCTGCTATGTTATGAATTTCTAGAAGTATCTCTTTGGGCAATTCAAAGCAAGGAAACTCTGCTTAATGACTGCTTAATGAGTTTGGAAGGTCTGATATATTTGTGAAACATTTCTTGTAATCTAGTAAATTTACATTGCTACAGTAGTCAGAGGGACATAATCCCATTCTCCATGTTGCAGTACACTACATTCTAGGATGATGTCAATTTTCTAATAGTTGCCAGAGATCTAGGTGAAAATGCATTATGTGATTGTGCGTGCATGTGTATGCATGTCACTTCTCATGTACACAGATCTTAGGCAAAAGGTTAAATAACCTTAAATAATAAAATAAATAACCTAAATAACTTTAAATAGTATAAAGAAAATTTAGATATGGGAAACACAAAATTTTCAGGGCAGCACACACTGAGTGATACATTTCAAAAGCAAGTATCTTATTTTTTGTGAATACCTTACTTTTTGTGGATCTGGGAACTCACACTTCCAAAAGCCAACCCTCAAGAAATTCCCCAAATTGATATATTTTTTTTTACATTCTGGGATGATATCATCTCATCAAATGACTGCTTTTCTACAGGCTTTTTGTTTTATATTGAAGAAAGCTAGAACAAGCTTTTAAACAAAGTTTATCAAGGGCTATGAATCTAGATGACAGCTGAGGAGCACACAGAAGCATAAAGCAAGTATTTAGACACCACAGAGGATATGTATGTTAGTGATACCTCTGTTGTGGAAGAAAAATATCTGTCCTATAAAATATTCCTTAAGAGTTCTAGCATTAACTAGAGGGCAGACAAAAAATACCATCAAATAAGTATTAGAGAATTGGTGGTGTTCACAAAACATGGATTATTAGCTTCTGGAAACAAACTGCAAGGAAGAAGTACTTCTGGTTTATTTTTTTCAAAATTCACACGCTCCAGTTGACAGGCAGGAAATAAAGATGTCATTGTAATAATGCAATAGTGTTTTGCCATTCTGCAGTTTTGGAGGCACAAGCTTTATCAGGAATCTATATTGTTGTTTTCTACAAGCTGAAAGCAAGGAGACAAATGGTTGGGGCTTAACCTTGTTTGCTTTGGTTTTTATTTTTATTTTGGTCTTCATTTAAGATATCACAGAATTCTGGTCTCCTTTTTTTTCTTCTTACCACAGAAGAGGGAAAAGAAAGGAAGAAAGCAACCCACAAATCTGAGAACAAGATATCCCAGGAAAATTTAATTTCAGAAGAGAAAAGACATACCTTTTTATTTTTTGAGGCATTTGCAATTCAGAGTTGCTTTTAGCCAAGCAAAGGGCATCTCAAACATGAAACAAGCTACAGAAGGATGTGGTAATATTGTCAGATCCTAAGAAGTAAATCCTACAGTAATGCAGATTACAAACAAAATATAGTAAGTACATAGCCTTGTCCTCTCCATTTGTGGTGAGCAGCCCAGGAAGATTGGAATACAATAAAATAAAGTAGTATGGCATAGAAAAAAATTATTAAACTTGAAAAGTTCAGATAAAGAAGATAATAATGCTAAGAAATTTTCTAATTGTGAAGCTTTTCCTAGTTTCTAGAGGGTAATCTTGCAGTCACCATCTCAGAGAAAAGTCAATGGATAAGTAGCAATGCATTAGCAACCTCTTTGCTCTCCATTCCTCTTTATACTAGTGTGTTATTTGGCAGGAATCTGCCTTTTGACAGCTCAAAACACACTCAAGTATTTTCCATCTATTTTTCTCATCTTCTGACATATTGGCATTACTTTCAGGGTTACTAACAAGTGAAAAGTTAACTTGATATGCCTATCATTTATTTCTTATTCATACTGTGATCCATTTGCTCTTTTGGGAAATGCTGAGGAGCTTTAGAAGGGTATAAAATTGCAAAAAACAAAGTAATTTTTTTTTCCAATTACTGTATAAGTTATCAACATATGTTTCAGTGCCTGTTTTTTTCAGGGTCTTCTTAAACTTGAAGGACAGGAGGAAAGAAAGACCAGAATTTGCTATTCACTATCACATACTTTAAACTTTTCAAGAAGTCATCTCACACTGCACTGCACTGGGAACTTTGATATGGTATACTGCTTCTGAACCTCAGCTAATCCATCACCTGGTGGCAGGCTGCACACAGTTAGCATTAAAAGAGAACTTCATCTGTCAGATTCAGATAAGAATCTATACCTATTTGTTCATTGTGTGAAACTTTAAAAACAGGTATAAGCAACTACTACAAGACATCACTGTAAAGACTGATGTTATTTGTCAGTGTACTACAGGGGATACCAATTCAGACTGACCACATCATTAGGTGTTATTGAACTGTTCCAGCACTTAAACAGTGGTACATCAAAATATGGTCTCGGCTGCTACACAAAATGTAGCCATGCCTCTTTTCTCTGTACCCAGAACATCTTAATTCTGTGCTAATGCTACAGGGAGGCCTATAGAATTAATGATGCCAGATAGCTTGACCACTGCTGTCAAGACTCATGAAAGTTCTGAATATGAAAAATTAGGATCTCTTTTCATTAAAGACAATTAAATACTTCAATACATGATAGGAAAGCATTATTCATCACACTAATGAAGTATGTGATAAATTGTTAGCTTAGACAGTTCAAAAGAACTCAAAAGCTGAGATGTGATACTATGCTTAGAGAGATCAAAGATCTTCTGCATTGGTAACAGCTCCCATCTTTAGTGACCAGAAAGCATATTCACTAAAAATGGTAAGCTTAGTAGTCTTGATATATTCCTCAGAAGTTCCCCAAACTGATGAAAATGCTGTGTAAATGGGTTTTGATAGGAAATTCTAACTCTTTGGAGGTAAAACTCAAAAGAACTCAGCATCAAATTTGCATTATTCCTGATTAATTCCTAAAATCCAAATATTATTTGTTTTCCAAACCCTTGATCTTCATCCTGCCTGTGGTATTGAAACAAAATGGGAAGAAAATGCTCTATATCAAACCAGGGATCTGTATTCGACCAGAATCTGCATTCTGAAAGTTCAAATCACCCTTCTCAATTATTTTCCATCTATTTTTCACATTTGCTGACATACTGGCATTGTTTTCAGGGTTTCCTACAGTGAAATATTAACTTGATATACCTATCATCTGTTTCTTATTTATACTATGATCCATTTAGTCTGGAAAAATTCTCTGTGTCAGAGCATTTTTATGCCTTCCTGAGATATAAAGGAGATTAAATAAATCCATTTCTTCATATTATATTTCATACAATATTATACATGAAATATCAAATAATTGTCAATGTATATATGAGAAATGTTTCATACAAGATTGATCATTGTTCTCTTATTTTCTAGAAAACTTCTGATCCTTTAAATATTCAAGTAATCTTAATTTTTTTATATACCTGTACTAAATGTGAGGTTTTAAATATCATGAAATTTAAATTTTAAATAACTTCCTAACCAGAGTATTCTATACTTTTGATCCGTGGGCCAGAAATGATTAGTGCTAAAGGACTTCCTGTAATTCTAACTTTTACATCTCATTCTTTAATATAGCTGCATTTTCTGTGTGAACTAAAGGAAAAATGTTTCTGAACACAGTTTTAGGCACTGATCAGTACAGGCTGTATTTGGGCACAATATTTCTTTTCTTATTTTTTACTTCAGGAGGCCTACTATTTTGAATTATGTAAAGACTGTCAGAATCCAAACCCCTCTTGTGAACTGATGTTAGTGTGGAGGAACAGGGTCTTAGATTCTGCTGTTTTCAATTTTTGGTAGAAGAAGAAATTTTATGGCAAGTTTTTAGGTAAAAACTGGTTCCTCATTAAGGAAAAAGTTAGAACACAATTTTACTTATGTTAAAGTTCTATAGACTCTACGGTCTGAAGAGTGCATATAAATCAAAGCATTACTTTGCATATTTGAGGAATCTGCCTAATACCATTTACATACTTTGCTCTTTTTTCTTTTTTCTTTTCTTTGTTTTTTTGCTTTTTTTTTTTTTAATTAAGGCATTCTTTTCATGCTTTTCTCTGAGAATCTTACTATAGAAGAGTGTGTATATTAAAGTTATGAAATCTTTCATCTTCATGAGAACCTAGTCATTTTTTAAAATATAGATTTAAAATATTTGTTTTAAACATTTAAAACATTTAAAACTATATATTTGTTGTGTGGTCATACCCTGCCTTGTATGCTAGGAATCAAGAAAACTTCTTAGCTAATTAAACTGTCTTAACATCTTTGTCAAGATGATGATGAAATTGTAGCTGCTGGGAGAAAGTCATTGAAAAGCATGTAAAGGAACATTATAACTAATTGTAAAAGTTATCAAGGGGAAGAAAATAACAATGTATTTGAAACTTTTAAGAACTATCATTCATGAAAATTGTAAAGAATATAGCAGAAATGGAGGAAAAATTGTCACAAAGCATAGTAAGTTTTGTAATTCCATGCATATGTGAGGATATTATCTAAGGTGTCTAAGGACACCTTAGATGGGTGTACTGCATAGAGGTACTCTAACATTGCAGAAGAAAGTACACAAAGAATAGTATTGCCTTAAAATACTAGCACTGCTGCATGTCAGACCATGACATGACAGAATATATATAGACTATTGACTTCCAGGAAATAATAGTGGAGGAAAATATTCAGGTCTGCTCTTCACCCCAAAGCAACACCTAGCTGAATGCTGGTTGCAAACTTTTTACATGTGTTAGATATGACACTGTAAACGTTGAATAATTCTTGTTTGGCAGTAGGGTCAACATTTTCTCTAGTAAATGATTGTGTTTGGATATCTTTTATTGTGTGTAGCAACTCTGAAGTCAGTGTGTATGTAGGATTATTTTGAGCTTTTTTATGCTAGCAAGGCCTTGTAGCATTGAATCTAGTGTTAGAAATTCCTCATGCAGACACTCAGTGACATAACCTGCTGGTTAGGAATTTACAAGACAGCTGGAGAAGTTATGACCTCTTGATGACATAAGGATCTCTATCCCTACTTGTCTGTGTTTCTACCCTCCAGCTTTGCACTTTTTCTGACTTTTTACCATTTTGTACTATTTTTCAAATTGGAACTCCTGTTTACTCAATGGTTCCAGTACTTTGTTTCTTTTCTGATGTTTCATAGTCTAGTCATGCAAAGCACAGCAACTTTTTCTTAAAGTAAACCTAAACTGAGATTTGCCATGGCTGCAAAACTAACTTTTAGGCCCTGTCACCTGAACACTTGGCTCTCAGGGAAATAAAAAAAGCAGGAAATCAATCAATATGAGTTGACCCTGCAGATCTTCATCTCCAGCCCTTAAAATTTTCCTTTTGGTCTCACCCTGTAGTAATTAGCCAGACCACATTTCTGCCAACCAAATCTCCTGCTTCATGCTTAATCTGCTCCTTATAGTATTTTCAGGTAAGAATTGACAAAGTTGTTCCACTGATTATTGAACTACATGTTAACAGTACCTTGCTTCATCTCATTGCACATATGAAGCTTATGTCTTATGTCCAGGAGAAAAATCAGTGTATGTCACCAGTTTCAATGTTACAGACACACTTCTCTTTTCTTCACAGTTTGCTGCTGTGCTGGTTTTGCTGGTTTGGGTTATGCCAAAGACAATTCAATATTAGGATATTTAATTATATGTTTAAGTCCTAGTTTCTACTGCCATCTCATCTGGCCTTTACAAAGTTTAGCATTTTTTCCACAAACAGTGATAACTAGAATTTCTGGCATCCCTTCTTCTTATTTTAAATAATTCACATACAAATTTTTTACCCTTCCTTGAATTTCATGCTGGCAATATGCCTAGTAGTTCTAAAGAGTGTGTATACTGATGTTTATCACAGGACACCATTGAGATCACAAAACAGAATGGATTAAATTTCATCACCAATTAATTTCAGAAAAAAAGAAGATAGTCACAAGCAGCACTTCAAGCAGAGGCACAGAGTATTTTCTGCTACTAATTTTGATGTTAACACCTAGGGAAGCATATAGTTCTGCTTTTATAACCATTAATTATGTGCTGAAAATTTTCAGAGAATCTTATTTTTTTCCCAAATGCTTCCTTTGATTTGATTAAAGCATCATTTTGTAGTAAATGCACAAAAAATTTTTAAGGAGCATATTCTATTCCTTAACTGGCACCCTCATCCCCCCCAAAAAATCAAACAAACCAAACCAAAAAAACTCAAAAAAATCATGGGCTTAAAACAGTTGGTTGCTCAGAAAACAAATGTGTTGATTTATTTTGTTCTTCTTTTTAGCATGAGATGTGTGGTGTGCTATTTCTAAATAAATGGTGCCGTAAGACAAGCATATGTTGTTCTATATCATGCACTGCAGGTGCTGCAGTACAGGGTTGCATAATGTGCCACCTGAAACTCAGAGAAGCAATTTTCTTTAAAATGCCAGATTGTGGAGGCCTAGCTCATGCTGATAAGCACCTACTGACGCAAGCAGTTCCATTAAAGCCCCTCCTTTTCAAGTAAGTGTGAACTTACATCACTAAGTTTTATAGGCCGTCTCTGAGCTTCCAGTGTATTTTGGCATTAAAAATCACATACTGACTCATATATTTTTAGATGCTCTATCCATGTAAACTATGTAGAATATGGAAGGTGTTGGCAAGAATTTAGTATTTAAAATGTTTCACATTACAGTATTTATTGAATTAAATCTTATAAGCGCAAAATCCAAAAGACCTCTGCTGTAAGTGCAGTTTTTTACTTATGCTAACACTGAACCCTATTGATATATAGGTCACATACTTTTTTAGGTAGATGACAGGACAGAGGACTTACATATACTTGCCATATATCAAGAAGAGCAGGCTTAGGCAGATGGTAACAGTATCTACTAGGGAAGGTAGGTAGGAAACTCATGGTGGTTTTCTGCCCCAGACATGTAATTCAAGTTTATATTATAAAATACAATACTTCTCTATTTATAGAATGTGGAATTCTGCTGTGCTGCCTGTGATAAACTGTTTTAATCTGTACTGAAATGATTTCTGTTTGGCTCTTTGCAAGCCTGCTGCTTTCAGAATCTGTATTCCTTGTGATAGAGACCATTGCAAATTTATTTGGCATAACATGAATTTTCTGCCTATGCAAAAAAAAGGACATTCCAACAATACTGTTGTGGTATTTGGTACCTACACTATACCACCTATGCAGACAATTGTGGAGGAAACTAGACCTGATTTAGACAGAATTGTTAAGTTAGTTGTCAATTGTATAGATTGAAAGCAGTTGTGGTGGTTTAACACTAGCTGCAAATTAAACTCCCACCGCTCCCCTTCCCCCCTCCTTCCAGCAAGAGAGAGACAAAGGCAGAGACTATGGGTTGTGATAACAATTTAATGAAAGAAAAAAGCAGTGGAATAAGAAATTCACAGTAACAGCAGTTAACTAATAACAAAAATATACAAAGAAAGAAGGTGCTTTACCCACAAAAAAAAAAAAAAAAAAAAAAATGTTCACCATCTCTACTTAGCTCCACGTGGCTGCTGGGACAAAGACAAGATGGTAACCATTAATGTGGTACCAACTCCATGTGGTTTCCCCAAAGATTAGATGGAGGCTGTTCCTGCAGCCTCTGTGCTGCATGACTGCGAGGACAAAGGCAAGATGGGGGCAAAGGAGCTCCTGCAGCTAGCAGTTCCCAACCCTGAGCCCTAGACAATGTAAAACAATGATGGACAAACCCCAAAAGCTCCATTGCCCGCATTGAGCTGTCCACTTTTCCTAACTGCTGTGCTCAGTTATGGTTCTAAGTATTTGGCTCAGCTCATCCCTTTGCACTTTGGTCTGCCCTTATTTCACCCCCCACTATTGTTCCTGGTCCTCTACTTCTCCTTTCCCACCCCATGTGCTTCAACTCCACTGGACATGGGGCACACACATGGGGCTTGGACAGACCACCATTGTTTGTTTTTTTCCTTAAAGTAGGGCATGCACTCCAACCAGCTCAGGCTTGCCTCTTTTCTCAGAGCAGCCTCTCAGGCTCATTGTTTCTTTCTTTCAACACCATGTCTTGAAAATGCAGCTTGAAGGAACAGGAAGGGGACCAGCAATTGCAGCAGAAGACTGGGACTGCAAAGGCTGATCCTGACACCTTTCCACTCAAGAGAGGGAAGGAAAATTATGGACTTCTTGGGATGCACTTGCACTGTAGGGGGTTGAATTTTCCCTTTTTCTTTCTGTGGAATTTTTCCCATTGTTATGCTAAGTATTTGGGTCTACACCCATAAGCTCAGTTAACAGTTTTCTCTCGAAGGGGGGAGGAGAGGGGCAACACCGGAAAAGAAGAGCTGAGGTGAGGGGCTGGTGCTCTGCCGCCTGCTTGCTCGTGCACCGCTCGCTCGTCCACTGGGGGGGAGGACGGGCGACACTCTCGGCCCTGCTACGCTGAGGCTGGGAGCTGCCTGCCCTGACTGTGGGATCCTGCATCCTTCCTGCTCAGACACTCTCCCGCATCTCCTACCGACTTCAACACGTCCTTTTGGAGCATCAGGACTGACCCTGCGCCGGGACCTGTGAGCGGCTTCTCCCCTCTGCCCTTTCCCCTTTTGGGACACAGACGCCATTCCCCGCAGCGCCCCTCCAGCCACGTGGGATCACCGCTTCTCCTCCCTGCTCACTGAGAGCTGGCAGGCAGCTCCAGAACGGTAATGGCACCACAGAGGAAAGGTGTCCACAACCAGAACTGTTTACTGGGTTTTCTGCTCTGTTGCTGTTGATCTTGCAGTTATTGTGGTTTTGTTTCTCTTGCTTTATATATATATATATATAAAGCAAGAGAAACAAAACCACAATATATACTGATATATATATATATCAGTAAAGAACTGTTATTCCTACCCCCATATCTCTGCCTGAGAGCTCTTTAATTCCGAAAATCATAGTAAAGTGAAGGGAAGAAGGGAAAAGGGGGGGGTTTATACTCTCATTTAAAAAAGACGCTCTTGTCCCTTTTAGCAGATACCTGTCTTTCAAACCAAGACATGCACTTTCTTCCTGAAACCGTGACCCCCATCATTAAGGCGGCGGTATAGAATAACAACCTAGTCACACCCTGGTGCTACGCTCCACCCCCTCCCTGAAACCCGGACAAAGGAACCAGAGTTCTGGAAGCTGTTTTCAAACTAAGGGGAATGCACAATGTCAGCATGGAGGCATAATGATTGTCATCTCAAATGAGGCAAACAGACTTAGGTCCAGTTGCTAAAGCTGTTAGTAATGTAAACATTACAAAGGAAATAAAGAAAAATTCCTCTAGATTTTTCTCATTGTGTTTCTAATGAAAGACCACTCAGCATATGATCATCAAATGAAATCGTCCAAATGCAGTGCAGACTAAATATTTTATGCATTGCCTTAAATGACATAGTATTGCTTCTTGGATGATAATTGCAGGTCTGGTGTGCACAACTAGATTTTGACAATGGTTGTACAAAGACGATTTTTTTCATTTTCATATAAGAACTGAGTTACATGGTATAGGGTAAATAGTTTACAAAAGACCTTATGGATATTCATGCATATTTATAGATATGTATATATATAAATATAAATATATATATACACAGACACATAAATTTTGCTGTTAGGGAACTTCCCTGTATGGCCATTCAGGAGCCACTCTGCCAGTCACTCTCTCACATCACCTGGGCTGGGACCAAGGTACACATTCACCCCACTCACAGAGTCAGATCACGTTTTCCCTACTGGATTGACCCTAGATTTCCCATAGCAGATTTTCAGACATCTAGACCTTATGATGAAATAACTAAAGAAAAGACCAAAATAGCAGCTTAAGCTCAGTGCCTCCAACGAGAGACCCCAAACAAAGGATCCCCTGGGATTTGTACACTGGCATTCTAAGCATAGGTAAGTCTGGAGTCATAAGCTCCCGCTCTATCTCTGAGTGGCCCCAGGTCCCTGAGCCCTTTTTTATGCAGAGGATTGGCAGTTGCATGGCCTCTTGCCCCAGACTCAGACTCCTGCTTGGCCTTCTGCCCCACAGAACTCATCCTGCAGTTCACACTGCAGCTTGGACACTGAGCTGCCTGCACTGAATGTATTCCTCAAAAGTACATAAGTATTT
>VZTT01069893.1:18717-36940 GCA_013400855.1 Buphagus erythrorhynchus
AGGCAGAGAAGCTAAATCACTTAAGTAAACCTTGACTGGCAATTGGGTGTGACCGCAAGAAAACAGGCTAAAACCATTAGCTGCGTGCTTGTTGCAATATTTTGTTGGTAGGTGACGTGATGAAAATAGAAACATCCTATTCTACTCTTCTATTCTTAGCCTAAATTTTTCCTACAAAATAAATGAAGGGTATCATCATCAGTATCATTCTTGGTGCCACATTTACTTCCCAGTAGATGAGTGATTATTTCACTACTTTGCACAGAATCACATAATTATTTAGGTTGGAAAATACCTCTGAGATCATTGAGTACACCCTTTGACTGATTACCACCTTTTCCACTTGACCACAGCAGTTAAGTGCCACATCCAGTTGTTTCTTTAATACCTCTGGGAATGGTGACTCCACCACCTCCCTGAGCAGTCCATTCCAATGTTTAACAGTCTTTTCTGTGTAGAAATTCCTCCTGACAGGCAACTTGAACCTCACCTGGAACAGCTTGAGGTGTCCTCTTGTCTTCTTAGTAGTTGCCTGAGAGAAGAGACCGACCCTCACCTGGCTACAGCCTCCTTTAAGGGATTCATGATAAGGTGTCCTCTGAGACTTCATTTTTCCATGATAAACAACTCCAGCTCCCTCAGCCACTCTTCATAGGACTCTTAATCCTCTCTTGCAAATCATCAATAAACACATTTAACAGGACTGGGCCCAACACAGACCCCTGTGGACACCCCTAGTGAGCAGCCACTGCTGGATGCAGCACCATTCACCACTCTCTGGGCTCAGCCATCCAGCCAGTTCTTAACCCAGCACAGAGTGCTCCTGTCCAAGCCATGGGCTGCCAGCTTTTACAGGAGTGTGTTGTGGGAGACAGTGCCAAAGGCTTTGCTGAAATACAGGTACACAACATCCACAGCCTTTCCTGCATCCACCAGGTGGGTCACCTGGTCATAAAAGGAGACCAGACTGGTAAGGCTGGACCTGCCCTTCCTAAGCCCATTCTGGCTGGGTCTGATCCCTTGGTTGTACTGTATTGTTCTCAATGTGATCTCAATGTGAACGCTCTCCCATGTGATCCTTCTCCAGATGATCTCCTCCATAACCTTTCCAGGTACTGAGATCAGGCTGACAGGCCTCTAGTTCCCTGGATCCTCCTTCTGGCCCTTCTTGCGTGTAGGCACCACATCAGTTGTTGCCTGGGACCTGTTTAGCAAGGACTGATAATAAATTATAGAACGAGGCTTAGCAAACTCTTCCACCAGCTCAGTACCCTTGGATAAATCCCATCTGGTCCCATAGATTTGTAACAGCCTAAGTGGCACAGCAGGTCACTAACTACTTCCTCCTAGATTTTTTGGGGTCTGTTTTGCTTCTTGTCCTTGTCTACCAGCTCAGGAGGCCAGTTGCCATTGAAGATAAAAAGTCTTTATATTAAAGACTAAGGAAAAGAAGGCATTAAGTATATCAGCCTTTTCTGTTTCTTTGCTGGCAATGTTCTCCTCAGTGTCCAGTAAAGAACAGAAATTTTCCTTGGCTCTCCTTTTGTTGTTAATGCATTTATAAAACCACTTTTATTTGTCCTTTACAAAAGTGGTCAGATTGAGTTCTAGCTGAGATTTCACTTTTCTAATATTTCTACATGACCTAACAACATCTTTTTACTCTTCCTGAGTTGTCTGCTTCTTTCCAAGGTCACCTTGCACCCTCTTTTTTTTCCCTGAGTTGCTGTGAAAGCTCCCTGTTCAGTTCAGATGGTCTTCTACCCCACTTGCTTGTCTTTTGGTACATGGGAATGTTCTGCTCCTTCACAATTTCTTTCTTAAATATGTCCAGTCTTCCTGGACCCTTTTGTTAAGGACTGTTTCCTACGAGAGTTTCTGAACTAGTGTCCTGAATATGCCAAAGGCTGCCTCCAGAAGTCCATTGTAGATGGTTTTTTTGACCACATTCCTTATTTTACCAAGAATTAAAACTATCATTTTGTGATTGCTGTGCCTGAGATAGCCTCCTAGCATCACATCTCCCACCAGCCTTTCTCTGTTTGCAAACTGCAGGTCTAGCAGGGCCTCACTGCTGGTAGGCTCTTACCAGCTGTGTCAGGAAGTTATTTTCCATGCATTTCAGAAACTTCCTAGATTGCTTTCTCTCTTCTAAGTTTCTAGCAGATGTCCATCACGTTAAAGTCTCCCACAAGAACAAGGGCTGATGATGGTGAAACACCTGCCAGCTGCTTGTAGAATAATTCACCCACATCTTCATCCTGATTGGGTGGTCTGTAGCAGGATATCTGCCTTGCTAGCCTTCCCCCTGTCTCTTACCCCTAGTTTCTCAATCTTATCATCACTAGCCATGAGTGCTATGCAGTAAGAACCTTCCCTAATGTACAGAGCCACCCCACCTCTTTTTCCTCCCTGTAACTTCTGAAGAGCTTGTAGCCATCCACTGTGGCACCCCAGTCATGTGAGTCGCCCCACCACACTCCCATGATGGTGACTACATCATGGCTTTCCTGCAGGACAATGGCCTCCAGCTCCCTCTGTTTGCTAGCCATACTGTGAGCATTAGAGTAGATGCACTTCAGCTGGGCCTTGTCTTTCTGCTTGATACACTTTGTGGAAACTTTTCCATCTAAAAGGATATTTCAAGTGATGCAATAGCTTGATATCTAGTGATACCACATATGCTGCTCCCCGTAGACTGTCTGAATGTCTACGATACCATTTTTTATTCCTCCACTTCCTACTAACAGCATTACTACAGTTGAAGTGAGAAAACAGAGACACTGCTGTTGTTCTATTGAATGATTTCACAGAGGAAATGTATTTTAGAGTATGCCATTTCCTTTCTTTTTATAATTCTAGTCCTTCTCACCAAAAAGGGTATTTTTTTTAAATATTAAGATTTGGGGTCCCTTGGGACTCTTTTTAGTGATATTTTCCCCTCCACTGTATTATAAAATCAAGTAACCTGTGACGCTCTTGAAAGAAAGATTCTGCTGTAAGGTTAATGTAGCACTGTTTTATGTATATGTCAGAGTGTTCTGTGCATCCTTACTCTCTGTGCATCAGGAGCGTGTGACTTTCCATCTACAACATACAGTCAAATCCCATTTTTAGGAATTTCAGAGCCTTTGAAAGAGTTCAAGGCATATCCTTACTTTGTCCCCAACATGATATTAGGATATGACAATCTCATTTCCATCTGAAGCTCCTACATGCAGCTGCATTTTCTGTTTTATATACAGCCACAATGACACTTGTGGAACTGGACATACTGTGAGGCTTGTGGTAGTCAAGAGTTTGGCCACCTAAAATCTGATTTAACCCTTGTTGAAAATAAATCTAACATAAAATTATTTATCTGCAGTAAACAAATGAAAATTCAAAACATTGGTCAGTCATATCACTTCTATGTAGACTGCAGATATAACTGTCTACCAGTAGAGTCTACATGCCTGTGGTTTTTGTGAGGACATGCCAAATCTGGCAGATGGTTGCTGCCGAGTCTGAGCACCTACTCTCAGTAAGCACATACAAAAACACACATATACAATACGTATATATGCACATACACTGATCAGCACTGATAGAAGCCATAGCACTCTTGCAGACACACAAAAATAGTACTTACGGCCACGTGCCATTTCCCTCTCTGGCTGGTCAAGATGAGGGCTGTTTAGTGGGAATACATATATGTACATAAAATTGCAAGGTGATCCCTCCAGCAGCAGATATCAGGCACGGTCTGTCCTGTTGCCTCCTCTGTGTTTCTTCTTCCCCAGAAGAGGCTGCTTCCTGGACATGCAAGCACCAAGGACACAGATGTACCCTCCCCATTGGTATAGAGCAGACACACGCACAAGTGTGAACCTCCTGGCATCTGTGCTTAGACATGAGGTCTGCCAGGGGACTTCCCCTGGATACACCTGTCTCTCTCTCACACCCTTGCATGCACACACACATGCATGCACACATGCCCACGCACTCGCTGGCAAGTCTCTCACATGACCTGCACATCCATAGTACCTCTAGTGCTAGGCTTGGAACCCTACTGCCTTCAGGAACCAAGCCCTCTAGGTGCCTCCTGCCTGGGGATGTCCACACCCCTATCATGGGATATGTGCTCCTTTCCTGTCAGGTCAGGCTACACATTTTCTGGTGATCACAGACTGGCACATGAAGCTTTGGTGGCTCCAGAGCTACCATCCCTGGCAGACATCTGTGTGCCACCATGGACACAGTGTTGGATGTAACCTGGTCTAGGAACTGACACTCCCTGGGACTTCCTGGGGAGGTTCCTGGTGGATGCTGGAGGTGATATCCTGGGTACCAACACATCCTATCCCAAACCCATGGTGTCTTTGGAATCCTTTTTACAGGTGGAGGTGGTATGATATGGGTGTCTTAATTGTTTTATTTATTTTGTGCTCCTCTTTGCTCAGGGATATATGCTGTTTTATGACATAACCTTAACAGTTCTACCAGGATAAACCAGAAATTTTCTCTGAATCTGAGATTAGTCTGAGTTGGGAGGGACCCAAAAGGATCATGTTGTGTCCCTGTGCAATAACATTTAATTTAAATGCAAAGTGCTTTGTAGTTCAAACATCAAAATGATATTTGAAGATAGAATATTGATATGTCTACATTGCCTATGGCTTCACTTGGAATAATAGAGTATGTCATCTACAGTGTAAAGATATTTTAAAATCATGAATTCATATGCTGCACCAAAATTAAGTCTAACTCTGACTATCTAGGAGTGTAATGGTCTGAATTCTGGATTTTTTAATCTTTAAAAAAATCTACTGCAATTAGAATATGTCCAAATAATAGCGAAAAGCAGGTTGTGGTTTGAGGTACATGAACATCAACATACAAAAATACCTCATCTCAGATTAATCACCACAGTTCTGTTGCATTTCTGCAGCTTTAAAGCTTCCTTGTTACCACACTATTCTTCTTCAACCGCAGCAAATTAAAATAAAATTAAATTTAGTTAATTCAAATACTCTTTACTTCAAATATTCCTTGGTGGGTGGCTGTGATGTATTGACTCCTTTGCAAAAGTCAGAAGCCCACATTAGTTCCTTGAAGACACCAAGAGCTCATCAGTTGCTGTGAGTTGTTCCATTCTGTCAGCAGCCTGAGCTTCTTCCTGACTCTCCTGAGTGGCAGCTCCTAGCCCCATGCTGGCAGGAGTGAGAGAAGAGTGTTGCATGTTTTGAGAAGAGTGTTTCATATTTCTTCTGAGCTTATTTATGCTAATGCACAGGTTATGGTTTCTTTCCTTCCCCCAACACACATTTGCACATGCACATTCCCCACAGTCTTCTCACTTTCCTCCAACACTTATTGAAGGAACAGGCCCACAGTGCTGTGGAGGATTGAGTGAAACATCAAAAATCTGATTTTGAGAAACTTGCTTTAACTCATGTTTATTGCTGTGTTTCTGTGATTGAAGAAAACAGAATCAAACCCTTCCAATATTTTGAGTTTTTTCTTTAAAAGGGCCAGGACTTTGCCATCATTTATGCTTGTTGTAATTTAAGGGGCAATTGGCATGACCTACTTAAACATTCTGACAATAGACATTGTGCTTATGGGATAGTTAACAGCTAAATAAGATGAATAGTTGGATAGAAATACTCTTGCTGACCTAACTTCTCAATAGATCAGATCATTGTCTGGCTTTGGTACGTGCTGGTTAGATCCAGAGGAAGGGAGTTTGCTTCCAGAAAAGCAGTTAACTTTTGGGATTGTAACTATACTTCACAGTAAAGAACTTATTTTAATACAGATATTATTTTTCTTTTTAATTGCATTGATGAGAAATAAAGATTTGGACCCAGCTATACATCAAATGTACAAGACTTAAAGATATATGATTTCAGGAGTATTAATTCCATGTTCCTAATTTCCAATAATTTAGGAGTTTGTGGTGCATGGTCTGTTTAAGTATAAGCCAAAATGTTTGTCACGACACAGCAGATTTGATAAAAACAGCAGTAACCAACAAATGATTGCACCTTCAGCTGGTTCTCCAATAGCCCATGATGTTTAAATGCTGATTTAATATAAGCATCCATTTTCCACACAGACATTTTAGCTTATATGAACAGTGCTTTCAGTCCAATTTAAGTCCTGTTTGCTATAACATAATGTGCAAATGACAAGGTGTATCCATTATTATTGTCATGTGTTTCTGAGGAAATGTTTTTATAATGTTTGTATGTAGACTCATATATGTGCTTATACACTCATGGATATAAAAACAGAAGTTGCTTCTGCAGCTAAGAGTGGTTGTGCCTGGTATAGACCCATTCTTGTTTCCTGATGTGGAGAAAAGGCCTGAAAGTAATGTGTCTGAGCTAGAAATTTTTAGATGTGCTGTATTTTAGTACCAAAGCTCTCAACAGTATATCTACACTTATGCCAATGTATAAAATGCTGTGAAAAGATGGTGTCAATTCCCAGCAAATGCTGTGAATGCCGGTCAGGTATAGTTAGGAATTTGTGCTAAAATCTTGTCTTAATAACATTTTGTATTAAGTGTTTAAAATTCCCCCTCTTGTGACATCAAAGATCATTCATTCAGACACATTCTTGGTTGAAGTTTTATTATATTCAAAGATTTCATGCCTTCAGCAAAACACAAGACATGCCCATTGGTTCCACTTAATTGTGACAGTGGAAATCATCTAATGAGAAGTTTAGTATTGTGTCCTACATATGCCTTCTCTCATTTGTATTGCTTGTGTGGAAATATATTTTCAGCTGATACTCTCTCAATGTCCACTTTTCTTTTACTCGAATTAAGATGCTTCAGTTTGTTAACTTTGTCTAGGCTTAATATACTCTGTGTGACAATGAAGCATTTATGAAAAGTGGCATCTAACTGAGGTGTTCACTGTATCTTGTTCATAAATCATATATTCAGATTTCTTACCAAAGTGACCCTGAGTTAAAAAGGTTATAACCTTTTTAACCTACTGCCATTGCTATGCCAGGCATTTTGGTATTTGACATAGGAAATGCAATCATGACTGTCAATGCTGTCATGGCCGCAACTTTTTTTTTTGTGTAAGAAAAATTAATCTTATGGAAAAATTGAGCAGCTTATAGGAAAATAAGAAGAAAATATACAAATGTATGTTGCAGATACAGCTTTTCCTATTAATCTACTTCTCCATTTACCAAAGTAATATTTTTTCCATTATATACATATACATACATACATACATACATACATACATATATATATATGTATATATGTATATATATACACACATATATGTGTAGTATACTTGTATACTCCAGGGAGGGTAAAGGAAAGCACTCCACAAACCAGGCAGCTCCTAAGAAGAGTACAGGAATGTTTTTAAATCATCTGTGTCGGAGCCTTGTTTACATCAATAACCCGTACAATGACCTCCACACACTGAGGATGTGACTACCTAAACCTAAGGTCACCTCTGATACAGTGAAGCTTGTTAATTTTGGATGAGACTTCTTTCAGAACAGTGGAGCTGTGAGACAGAGCTATGTGATAAGGCTTCCCTGGGACTTGAGCGTTGCTCTGAGGCCCAGAGCCTTGCCTGATGTCTGTGCCCCAGCCATCAGCCAGCCACTGCCTGGCTCTGCTCTAGACACCTTCAGTCACACCTTGGACCTGTCTGGTGGCTGCAGTCTGGTCTGGCCCCACTTGCTCTGTGTTGAGGCATGGGTCTGAGATTGTGCTCCCATTTCCAATGCACTGCTCAAAGAAGAAATTATGGCTGAAAATCCTTAGTCTGGCTGAAAAAAAAACCTTTAAAAAATACTGCTTAGAGAGAAGAATTTCGGATGGGTATATACTGGAAACCATGTCAAAGATATAGAAGTTGTTACAGATACGTGTAATTGATAAAAAAAAAAAATTCTTTGTTCTCTCTGGCATTGATTGATACTGTTTTCTAGCATGAGACAACAATGGAGCATCCACGTTTGAAACAGTTAATGCCTCAGTTGTTCCTCAGGATCTGATTTGTCTTATCTGTCCTGTCTTCCAATCTGTGATCTGTGTTGCTTATAGATCACTTACAAACCCATGTCTGTCAAAACAAATTGGCTTGGCCTAAAAATTTGAAATAGTAGATCTTCTCTAATGAAGTCCATTTTGATGGAAATGGCACAACAAACACTTACACAAACAGCTCAACTGGCTCATCAGAGTCTGTTATTTTGTCTCTGAAATGAAATTCTTTAACAGAGTTAGCATTTTACCCAAGTGGCCAATGCAAATTTGATAGAGAAATCCAGTGGAGAAAGAAAGTACAGAGAGTGAATAGGAAGACTTAAGGAGAGGGAACAGAAATTTGTATGCTACAAATAATGAGCTGGAAACAATGTGGGTGTATTCAGGAACCACATTCAATAAATATAATTGTTTTATAGTGCTGTAATCATCCTCTCTCGAAAGCACAACAAACCCTTGATGGGTTGTGACTACTCAAGGGTACAGGAAAGAGATGCTGAAATTTAAAAGAACAGATTGTAAGTCTATGAGAAAATACTCTTTAAAAAAGGCTAAACGTCAAAGCAGAAAATCTTAGACATAGCATATATAGCCTGCAGGCTATTCCTGGACACCTTTCTCAAGAAATGAATCATTTGCATACTAGAGAGAAGAATATCTTGAAATAAAATAGTGATACTAAAGCTTCCATGACTTAGGGAGAGACAGCAAATGCATTGTGAGACAGAAAACCCCCCACCACTTGAGAAGTGTTGTTTTCTTTAAGAAAGTGGAAGGCAGATTATACAAACTAACAATGAATTCTTAAATATTATAATAAAATACGTTGAAAAGAATAATCTGAGTTTTAGGATTAATCAGAATTTTTATGTGTTGGTGAATTCTAGAATTATCTGTGTTGTTATAAAATGAATTTGTCTCATTTCTTCTGTGCTACTCTCCTGCCTCAATATATTTTTTTAATTTTTTTTCCTTAAAAAATACTGGAAATATCCACACATCATAGAATACTTATTAGAAGTTAATAATGAATTTTTATTGAAATTTAAATTTTCACAAGGAAACATTTAAAGTCAGTTGAAGTGACTAAACAAAAGTTGCTGTCATCTTTTAAGTCAAAACTGCAGTGTATCTTCACTACCTCTATGAAATACTGCTCATGTTTTGTATTTTATTTGCACTATGAATTGGCACTACGAAGGCTTTTCTTTTTCTAGGGAAATTAAACCAGAAAAGAAATGAAAGAGCTAGTTAAATCAGAGTATGAACATTGAAAAAAAATTATCATAAGCTGCAGTAGTATTTTTACACTTGAATTTTATTTGCAAAAGAAATTAAAGCACCCTGATGAAATCCACAAGTTTCTGCTGTGTTCCTTCTGCCTTTAGTAGAAATCAGTTAAGCACAGAAGCAGAATACACTTTCACAGAGAGAAACATGGTGAGATTACGCTGAAGGGAAAGGTTCTTCCGTAGTGAACTCCCTTTGCCCTGTGAGACTTTTATTAAACATATTTTGGATTTAATGCTTTTAAAAACTGATTATATTGCAAAGCATTCATGAAATCTTCATCCTTTTCTCTACCTACAGCAATACCACAGAAGAAAAGGCTTTCTGTGAAAAAAGAAAAACTGTAACATTTTATGAAATGTTTTGTTGGAAGCATGTTAAGAGGAAGAATATTTTACTATGATTCACAAAACTAGAAGGTCTTGATATCTCCCAAAGTTCAAAATCTACAAATTTGATACCCACAACTGAAAGCAGTGCCTCTTTTTAGTCAGGATAGAGTAATACAACTGTAAGTGTAGAGTAACACAGCCTGAGGAAGTAATTTATCTTTGTCAGGTATCTACATCAGGATTAAATGAATTGCAGTCCTGAAGTGCCTCTTTCTCTTTATTGCCAATAAATGGACTTTAGACCACTAACTAGAACAGAGCACATGAAAAGCTCATTTCTCTCTGTTGACTTTAAAGAGAGCCTACATGACTGTTTTCTTCAATAATTTCAAATTTAAATTATTGAAAACAAGGAATTAATGAGTGAAGCTGAGTCAGTATTCATTTCAGTAGACTGGAGTTAAAAAATCCTTTGGGAGAAAATCCTAAGAGTAATTCCTGGTATACACCTAGTCGGTTATGCAAATCAGTGTGAAATGGAAACTTCTTTGGGATTTCCTTCTTTTGCTTTCTTGAAACCTGAAATGACCTGTTTTACTTTATTGCTGTCTTAGCAGATAGGAGTTCAAACCACAAAGAATTCTTCAAGACTGATTAGTAGAATTTCAGCTATGTAATTATTCTCCTTGCTAAAATCTGTTCTCAGTAAGAAGATATGAAAAAACCTCAACCAACTTTTATTAGGTTTTTTAAGTAAATATGTTTAATGAAGAGTCAAAGAGAAACAATGAGAGTCAAATAATGAGAGAAGGCCTAAAGAAGCTTCCTTTGTGGAAACTCCCATAAGCTGGGTAGACACTTCCCAAATTGTTTGCACAGAGTAGGCAGAACAGGAACCTCTTCTTATTAATGCCTTAGGGTGCTAAAGTAAGGTAAGAAGAACAATGAAGTACACACCACATCTTTTCCTTTTGTTTTTCTCACTGATGTCATCTGTCTTTTTCCTTCTCATTTTCAATTTGAAGGTAAAAGTCTGCTATTAAATGACACCTTCTGATCTGCACCATAGAAGCCCAAAGGGACTTAATCTCTCAAGCTTGCAGGTGATATAAACAGCGTGTTGCAGCTAATATATTTTTCCAATTCAGAAGTGCCGGAACACCTAGCTCTCAGGTGACTTGCAACACGATGTATAAGAGTGGATATTTTCACATAGCTCATATGCCTTCTTTCATCACATTTCATAGATGAAAAAATTCCATCTATGTCTTTTTTTAGAATATGTCCACAATTTATTCTACAATTCCTTTCAATGTGTTAATAATGTGTTTCATACATGTGGTCTTCAGCAAACTGTATACACAGTATACTTTTCTATTGGCTATTTCCACATGGCAAATTTAAATATTTTCAAGCACTGCTCGGCAGATAAATGACCATGTCTGGTAACCTCAAAATCTACATGAAAATTCAACTTGTTAACTGAAAGAAACTGAATCAGCTCTGCTACATTTTGATACTGCACCTGGTCTTGTTCAATTGAATTGAATTGAAATGATCCCATAATTTTACTACCTCCTGTTCACTCTTTTACTTCTCCCCATAAAACCACAGCTCACAGGAAATAGGTACTCTTTACATGTAAAAACACATCTCCCTCCTCTCACTTTTGTTTTTCATTTCATTGAACCTTGAAAAATCATTGGAAATACACAGCATTTATCATAATAATTGTTGTTCTTATGAGGTGAATTACATGGTCAATGAGTTTAAAAAGTACCTGGTTTAGGTATTTTAAGTTTAGGAAGCAAATTGTTAAAAGTGAGACTCCCTATCTATACTCTTCTCTATGTGAGGGGTGGGTACATAATGGGAAAAACCTTGATTACCACTGTCATCCTTCTGAGTTGATTTATAACATCTGTGTTAATACTCAGTTGAAGAACAGCAATTTATTGGTGGAATGTACTAAAGAGGTAGAGCAATCTGTTTCTACTCCCTGAGAATGACAAGGAAAGAAAGTAAAGTAGACTAAAAGATGTGCCTGTTTACTGTATCTCCTGGGAAAAACACTACTCTGATGCAAATCCTTGCTCAAGGTTTTACATAACCTAGAAATTTATCCAGAAAGCCTTACTGAACAAATTTTTAATAAAAAAGTATAGAGGTTCCCAAGTGCTGCTGAATTCTTTTAGTACAATATATTTATTCTTTGCTAAAATTCAGAAAAAATATAATCAAATCATAGAGTCACAGAATATAGTGAGTTTGAAGGGACCCACAAGGATCATTGAATCCAACACCTGTGCCTGCACAGCACCATCCCCAAGAGTCACACCATGAGCCTGAGAGTACTGTTAGTGCCCAACCCTGGTATCCAACCTAAACCTCCCCCAGTTCAGCTTCATGCTGTTTTGTCCAGTCCTGTCACTAGTTACAAGAGTAAAGAGATTGGAACCTGCCCCTCCACTTCCTCTTGGAAGAATGTTGAAGAGCGTGTATCATACTGTCACAAGTGAAGAAAAATTGATCTACATTTTTCCTGGGGTTATTTTAGCTTGTTTTAAAAATAGTAAACTGTTTAATTTCAGTTGAAATACAACTGCTGTGAAATAAGAAAATGTAGGTATGTTAAATAAAAGTGGTAATATTTTAAGATTTTGTGATTTACTGGGGAATTTTTGCTCATCACTGTTAATCTCTTGTTAGTAAAAGCAATACAGACACAGAAAGATAATGGCAGACATTACATTTTAAAGCACTATCTAAAATAATCTGTGCAGAGATTGTTTCATTCCTTTAAACTGGTATCTTACTCTCTCCAAGAAATGAGTTCTCACTTCCTTGTATACAGTAAATTCTTTTGTTTCCTCTTTGCAATTTTTGTACTTCTGTAGAAAAGAACTCTTAAGATCATCAAATCATAGAATATCCTCATCTGGAAGGGGCCTACAAGGATCACTGAAGTCCAGCTCCTGGCTCTGCACATGACCACACATGACCAGGCATTGTGTCTGAGAGCATTGCACAAACACTCCTTGAATGTCTCAGGTTGGAGCTGTGACCACTGCCCTGGAGAGCCTGTTCCAGTGCCCAGCCACCCTGTGCGTGTAGAACTTTTTCCTAACATCCAACCTAAACCTCCACTGACGCTGTCTCATGCCATTCCCTTCAGTCCTGTCACCAATCACTGGAGAAGAGACCAGCACAGGCCCATCTTCTTCCCTTCACGAGGAAACTGCACCATGATGAGGATTGCCCTCAGTCTTTAGGCTGAATAAGTCAAGTGATATCAGCTCTTTGTATGGCTTCCCCTACGGACCTTCATCCCCTTCATAGCCCTTTTCTGGACATTTTTCTGGACATTTTCAATAGCTTTATATCTTTATTTTGTTGCAGTGCCCAGACCAGCCCCCAGCACTGGAGGTGAGGCTGCCCCAGCTCAGAGCACAGCAGGACAATCCCCTCCCTTGCCTGGCTGTGATGCTGTGCCTGATGTTCCCCAGGACAGGGCTGGCCCTCCTGGCTGCCAGGGCACTGCTGGCTCATGTTCAGCTTGCCATCAACCAGGAACCTGAGGTCCCATTTTGCAGGGCTGCTCTTCAGCCTCTCATTCCTCAATCTGTCCATACATTCAGGATTTCCCCATCCCAGGTGCAGAATCTGGCTCCTGTTTCTGTTAAACTTCATACAGTTAGTGATTGTCCAGTGCTCTTGTTTGTTTAGGTCTCCCTGCAAGGCCTTTCTGAAGATAAGGGAAAAATCAGTCTAATCAGACACAAATAAAATCAAGATGCATTTTATTTAAAGGAAAGCTAGTAACATGATAAAAATGAATATTAAATTTCATTCCCTTTTCAAGGAATGAACAACAATCTGCTGAAAATACTGAAGGAAAAAACTTTTATTTTGATGATGTTCCTTGGGTGTGTCCAAAACTGACTTAATACAAAGCATCACAGTACAGTATGACCTCAAGAAGATTAATTCTTGAAGTCTAGAAATGAAACTTACATAAACTGTAAAGCGTTTTCATCATGGTCATGCATAATGCAAGTTAAAATCTTGGCCAATCAGTGAGTATTCACTGATCTTATTCATAGAATCATTAAGGTTGGGAAAGACCTCTAAGATTATCTATTCCGATCTTTGACTAAACACCACCTTTTCAATAAAACCAGATTACTATGTATCATCCATTCAAATTTTTTTTGTAAACTGAAGTAATGAGCTTTTTTCGATGGAGACTGAGATAGCATAAAATATGTTTCTCTGTGCAGGATGCATGGCAAAAAACCAACTGTGCTAAAGCAGAGCAGACATGAACATGATTTTTCATCCCAGGATAGCACCACTATCTGTAAAAATCTCAGTAAAATTTCAAATTCAAACTGATAATCACTCAAAGAATCTGCCCAAGATTTTCTATACCTCTAATTTTTCTATTTCACTATGGTCTTTTTGCAGCAGGTATGTGAGTAGTTAGGAATATGTATGTATTTATGTATATATATGCATATGTTTTGGCAGGGGAGAAAATCCCAATAGCCAATAGCAGTACTTTCTCAGGAAAATATTTCTTAGCTACCATTTGAAAGATACTTAGTGTCCCCCAATGACCTGCATGTAAACAGTCTTTGAAGTTACACTGACAGTAAATCCATAAGAAATACAGTTTATATGGCCCACTGGCATAATCTTTGCTTTAGAAGTAACATTGAAATGTAGAAAGGACCATGCTTTTGATTGCTATATATAGAGCATGAAATTTTTCAAAAGAAATAATAGTTCTCTGACACAAAAGTTTTCTGTCATCTGATAAAACTGTTCAGAAAAAACTTAAAAATGTATAATCTGAGAAAAAATAAACACTTTAATATGACAGAACTGTCACTAATGTATATCTTAAAATTACCTAATGCTTTCCATGAAAAATCCTGTTTCTTACACTTTCCAATTTTTCTAAGCTTTAATCACTTGATGTGAAAATTTCTTTGCTTCCTGCCTGTGTCAGGCTCAGCTATTTGGGAAAATAAACCAGAAAAACTAGCCAGCCCTAGTTTCCAAGCTAGAGACAGATAGTCTTGTCAAATGTAAAATATTCTTACTTTTTTTTCAAATACTCTTTGGATAGTGAGGAGTTGGGAGGGAAAGGGGAAAGCAAAACTATGATACCAGAGACATTTGAAAACTTGACCCTTTACCAATGCAACACTTGTGTCATCCAGCAAACTGATGAAAATCTATTTTTCATACAGAAATATTTGATTATGATATGGAAATTGATTTCAATCAGAAACTATGTAGGAAATTCTTAGTTGATCTATCCTGATTCTTTCTTTTGAAAGAGAAATTTCTGATTTCACCTATTAGGTTTATGCACAAAGATAAATTTTATATACAATGAACATTTTATGAAAAGAAAAATGACACATGAAGCATTAAGGACAGTATAGAAAAAATGCCATCTTGATATACTGTCTGATAATTTTTAGTGTTTAGACCTTTTAGATTTTCTGGAGTCACTATGGTGTCGTATACAGTGAGTAATTCTCTCAGCAAGCACTTGCAAAGGAAGAAAGTACTTGTGGTCTAATCATTTTATATCTTATGCGAGACCAACTCTTATTGATCCCTCTCTTTAGGAGAAATCCTATTCTTAATGATCCCTTCAAGCTTCTTAATAAACAAGAGAAAACTTATCTTGTAGTCTTTCAAGTATGAGTTTTCGATGGCGATTTAATGAGTGACTTTCTACTGTTTTTCTTTTGAGTTTATCACAAGTTTAGCACGCCTCTAAAATTAACAGGATATCTAAAAATGTGCAGTGTATTGCTTTATTTAACATCATTAAATTGGCAAATATTTTTGGTGATATTGATCTTAAAGCTCACAGAGAAAATCAGTGTCTTCTGGCACTAGCAGTAAGTGTTACTGTCTCAGTAGTTGGCTTGTGGAAATTCATTGACATTCGTGTATGTGACTAATGCAACTTCTTTTACAGAGCTTATGGAAAGTTAAGAAAGCTTTTAGAAAACAATGTAAGTTTGAGTTACAGTAAAAAAGAAGCCAGCAAAACACCCAAGTCCACAAAATCTGCATTTTGATTGACCTTTGCAAGATTTCAGAGTTAGCAGATATTTGGGAAGATGCTATTATTTTTCCTCAATACTGTAAAGAAAAGATCTAATCACCAAGGTAAAAGTACATTCACAATACTGCCAGTTCACAGTCACAGGTGCTCTTGTTTCCTTGCTACAGAAGGAAGTGTAGTTACTCCTGTGCTGGGGAAAGTGCCGTGTAGTGTGGTTACTTTCTTAAAAATTTGCTGAGGAAAACCGGCTTTATAACCCACTTCTTGAAATTTCAATATCAGATTTCTTCATTCAGGAAAATCTCCACCAGGTCCAAATTTAAGACTCAGATACCTGCTTATTAAATACATGTGTAGTCAATAGAATTGTATGTAAATTTTGGAACATCTTATTTTCTACTATATATGAATTCTCAGGCTGTAATATGCATTTAAATCTGGAGTGGAATCAGGTTGTATACTGTGTGAACAGATATCAACCTAACCACTAAACTGTGATGGAAGATGTGTATAATCTACTATGAAGAAGTAAATTAACAAGTAAACAAGGCCCACTAATATATGAACACCATAGTAACTTGCACATATATATGTAATCTTTTACAGGCAATAATCCATACATGACTATTGCAGATGATTTTATTTGCCCTTTATTATCAAAAACCTAAAAAGAAGAAAATATGATCATATTAATGATCAATTAAAGGCTTTGTTTCTCAAAGAATGGTCTGGGAGCAAGCAGGAACAAGCTTTTGTGTTAACTGGCCAAACATAGCTCACCATATCAGTATGACTGCACAAAGAAGTATTGGAGAGTGGGAAAAGAGTAAAAACCCAAGACACTACATCTTGAAGCTCTGTAACAATATATTATATTCTATGTATTTTTAGTTATTCAGTTTTATCCTGAGGAGAAAGAAAGGTCTTTCCAAACATTCTATGCAAATAAATGGTAATGCAAAACATATACTAAATTAAAGATATTTCACAAAAACTTGTGAAGCAAAACACAGTTATGCTACAGTTGTAAAACAAAAGGGAATTTAAAGCAACAAAAACAAAACAAAAGAAAGAAACCAACAAACCCCAAAACTATCCAACCAAAGAAAACTATGGCACTCTGGAAAATGAGATCTGAGTCCTTAGGCATACAATAATTACATCTATTTACTAAGCAGTAAAATTAAAAACAAAATATGTGTCTTAGTCTGAAAAAGGAGAGAATTAAGACAATGTGTGTACATACAAAACTATACATACATATGCAAGGCAAATAAATACATACATATACACATACTTCCATGGATCCTACACATACACGTGTATGTGCAATTTTTATTACACATGTCCTTTCTTATGTTGAGGGCTCCAGAGCTGGACTCTGGGTGGGAGTTTAAGAGCAGTGGAGTAGAGGGACAGAATCACCACCCTTGACCTGCTGGCCATTTTCCCCTTCATGCAGCTCAGGATGCAATTGGCTTTCTAGGCTGTGAGCTCACTTTAGCTGGGTGATATGGAGCTTCTTGTCTATGAACACGGACAAGTCTTTCTTCCCAGGGCAGCTCTTGATCCATTCTCCATCCAGCCTGTGTTTGTGCTTAGGTTTGCCCTAACCCAGTTGCAGGACTTTGCATTTTGCCTCAATCTCACTGTCCATGTTGACAGCAAAGACACTAGAAGGTGCTGGTCCCTATACTGATGAAGAACATCACTTGTCACTGCTCTCCAGTAGGATATTGACTTGTTGACCACAACACTTTCAGTGTGGTGATCCACACAATATTTTATCCACTGATGGTTGGTCTACCCATTAAATCTATGTGTCTCCAGTTTAGAAATAGAGATGTTGTGTAAGAGAGTGTCAAATGCTTTGCATGATTGCTGGTATTTCTTTTTACAGGTTAGTCACAATGGAAGCATTCTCTTCCTTATTTGTATAGCTAAGCTATACTTACTCTTTTTGACGTAAATCTTTCCATTATTATGATCATAAGAAATTTTGTTTCTTTCATCATTCAAAAAATGAAGGATCTACATTTACAGCTCTTTCTTCGTTTAATTCTTCAGCATGACCACAATATGTATTTCCTTATTCACAGCTTTAGAGTAATTTTTCATCTCAAATATGTGAATATTTAGCTCATTTATCAAAGAGACATAAAGTATGAGTTAGTCTGAATTTGTTGAATTTTAATGAATCTTTTTTTAATATATTTTTTTCTTATTTCTTGTTGAGAATGCTAAAATTAAATATACTATTGGACTTGTTACTGATGACAACAATTTATGAAATTACCGATATTTAATAGTATTCTTCAAGACTTTGGTATCCACTAGATAATGAACAAATCTAAAATGTGTGTATTCTGCCTTTTGTACAAATGCTGCCTCATTCGAGTACCACACTAAATTACAGAAATCCTGCCACTGAAATATACTAGAGTTCATTTCCTCCCATGAAAAATTAAGGTTTCCCACAAACCAGCAAAG
>VZTT01069895.1:0-12057 GCA_013400855.1 Buphagus erythrorhynchus
ATTCCGGGCAACTAGTTAAAAATCAACTTTGCAGTGGGCAATGAGAGTGTGAAGAATCTTGTTTTTTCCAGCACAAACCTTTTCTGTGAGCAGTAAAGCCCCTAATTTTGTACAGGACAAGGAGCTCCTCCAGCACGAGGGACAATTGAAAACAGGAATGTTATTCCTGATAAAATGCACCTCCTGGCCAGGTGTTTCCCACCTTTACAACCCAGCAGCACTTTGATCAAAAACAATAAATTGATTTTTAGTCCTCAGCAATAACCTGCCTCGCTGCCAGAGTTCAGAACAGATTTAAATATGCACATTTTGAGCGGGGACTATTAAAAAACAATTTATTTTATTTTTTTTTTTTTTGCCATCTCCAGTTTCTCCTGCTATTTGTCCCAGCTGAGGAATGAGCCAGGCCTGGGAAGGCTCTGCAGCCCTGCCCTCCTGCATCCCTGCAGTTCCAGCCCCTGGCCTCTCCTGAGCAGCCACGCTAAATTGGGTAGTGCTTTTGGAAGTGAACAAATTGGGACTAGAAAAAGACCCCAAGCTCATTTTCAATTTTGTTCTGAGCTCCTGTTTGAACTGGAGTAGTTAGGAAAGCAATAAATAGGCCAGGGCCATGGGGGAACAGCTCTTGATGTACATTTGGGTCAGGGGCTACCACTAGGATTTCTTTAGGAAGATATTCCATTAAAAAAAAAAAAAAAAAAACAGCCACAAAAAAAAGTTTTGTGTGGAGCATTTTTGGGAAGTCATGAATACAACAATAACAATTAGCACTGCAAGATAGAGCTGGATGAGATTTAGAACCAAGTTTATTTTACCCTGTCACTTATAGATTGTAAATTTACCTCCCCAAATGTCTCAGCTTGCAATTTAAAATAGGCATTCCACACACTTGTGTTAATTACTATGCAAAGATATTGATTGAAGCAATCTGTGCACTTAAACTTATTTTTTAGTGAATTCTCTAGTTTAGCAATATTTGATGTATTAACTTTATGTTAACAGAAATAATTTAAGTAATATAAATCTTATTAGGAATAAGTCAATAATAAAAAATTTTAGTCTTTATAATTTTCATATATATCCTTAAACTGCAGTCAGTGTTTTATTACCCAAGTTTATAAGAGTTGCATAAATAAACAAAATAACAACTCTCTCTGCCCTTTTTTTAGTTCTTCTGTCTTGTCCTTTAAATGATTAACACAGAATTGAAATTTAGGGTTTTAAATGGAGATTATTAATAATTTGGATTTTGGTGGGTTTTTTAATGAAGTCTGCTCTGCTTCTCTCATACATTGCCTGTAAATTTATATTAAAATGGCCAAGGCTTAAGAAAGAGGAGATATTTAGATGGGATTTTGGGCAGGAATTGCTCCCTGGGAGGGTGAGGATGGAATTCCCAGATTTGCTGTGGCTGCCCCTGGATCCCTGGCAGTGCCCAAGGCCAGGTTGGACATTGGGGCTGGAGCACCTGGGACAGTGGGAGGTGTCCCTGCCATGGCAGAGGGTGGCACTGGCTGGGATTTAAGGTCCTTCCAACCCAAATCTGGGATTCTGTGAAGAATTTATTCCTGTCCTTGGACTGCAAGGACATCCCCTGGCACCAGGGCACATTGGGAAGTGTTCAGTGGATCTGCTCCCACAAAAACTTCCTTGCTAAATCTTAATGAAAAATACTAAAAAAATATCACCTTGGTACCATCAGCTGCAGCACCCAGAGCAAGACTCAAAGCTCTCCTTCAGCTGAGTAATGAAGGGCTGCTCCCAGCACATCCAGGATGTTTTGTAGGATAGCACACTCCATGGATTGATGCTGTACCAAGGGCTGGGTGACTGCTTTGACCCAAAGCTGCTCCATCCCTGCCCTGGACAGGAGGGACAGGGAGCAGGGGCCATGGGCAGCTGGCCAGAGAGATGGGACAGCTGCTCCCTTCTTCACCCTTTGCTCCTCCTCCTCCTCCTCAGGGACTGCAGTCCTGCCCTGCTCCAGCCTGCTTCTCCATGCACCTCTCCAAAGTGAGCCCTGCCATTTGTTTCTGCAGATGGATGATCTTATTTTTATTTTAGAGGGGTTCCCTTCCTTCTTTTTTAAACAATTCATTCATAATTAGTGGAGCATCTTTCTGATCACTCCTGCCCTGCCCTTTGAAACAACCAAGGGACACTTTGGTATTCTTGGAAAGAAATTAATGAATTATTTGATTAATATAAACAACAATAAATTATTGTTCATTTTGATTTTCTTTTTCATTGAATGTCCACAGTTGGACATTGTTTCTCATCACTCTAGAGTGAAAGTAAATAATAAACAGTTCTCATGTAATGAATCATTTAAAGAAATGACAGAAAAATAAAAAAAACCCAATAAATATCTACCTTTGTTATTATGAAGACAAGGTCCTTCTCTTTCAAGGCCTTTCTTTAAAAATGGAGGAAAAGCTTGGAAGGGTCTGCCAATATCTGCTTTGATATTAATTAGAATTAATAGATCTGAATTGCATGAAATATTGTTTGCTGGTTAGAGCAGAAACACTTTGAGAGATCACACCTTTGAATAATTAAGGATGCAAGGGGAAAGCTTAAGGTTTTTTGAGCAGTTCTATCCAGTTCTAATGATAAATGACCAAAAGTTTGGATAAGAGGAGAAATGAAGTCTTTGCTAATTATTATTACAGTTGTTTTCTGTGACTGAGGTAACGTCAGAATTCCAATAAATTTGATTATTTCAGATGGACGAATCACTGCCCAGAGAGCCTACATGTAAATATTGCACGACTGGTTGCCCACTGTATCTCTTAATGAATTAAATATCATTATCTCCCAAAATAATTTCCAGTAAAGGCTACTCAGCTGGCACAATATCCATTCATTTTGCATAGAATCACTAAGGTTGGAAAAGACCTTAAAGATCATCGAGTCCTACCATCAACACCTTGAAATATTTCCTGAAAAAAAGACTGATGTACACTTGAAAAAGACTTTTCTCTCTTCATTCCCTAAGGCAAACTTGTTTCCTCTTCCCTCCCTGCTTCTCACAAGGGAATTGGTCCTTGGAAAACATAAAAAAGGACTTAGAAAAAGGGTTTTACTTTCAGACAAAGTTCTTAACGTGTACTCAAATGACTTTTCTTTATTCCTACCTCATCTGAGTCATCCCCCTGCTCTGTGATTATGGACAGGTATGAGAGTGAGGAAAAGGCAACAAAAACCCAGCAAATGTGGGGTTTGGGATGGAATTTAGCAGGGACACGGGGATGGGAGGCACAGGGGGGATGGACACTGGGAAGGTAAACAAAGCAACCCAAGGCTTTGCTTTTCACCCTGCAGCAGCATTTAACCCCGGGCTTGAAAAGGAGAATGCTCACAAATACAGGGAAGTCATGTATTCAATTTTGCCCAACTACTGGTGTGAAATTTTAATCAAAAAACTAGAGAGCTCATTCAAAAAAGAAATTAGTGAAGAAAAAAAAAATTAAAAAAAAAAAAAAAACAACTTTGGTCGTCTCTCATCAGTGAAAACTGATTTAGTTATGCAAATTACTGCTATGAATATTAAACCACTGATGAAAGGTTTTTAATGAAGGGATCTTTTGTTTTGGAAATGCAAGGGTATATGCTTTAATTTCTTGCTAATTTACTGTTCTTTGATAATGTTCGCATTTTCCCCAAAGTGACTCCACTGATGGGTTTAATACTGTGAATAGAACTACAGGCCAACAATACTGGTTTTGACAAGCCTTCCCCTGTGTAACTATAGATCATGATTTGCAGCCCCTTATGCACAATTCTATTAGGGTGAATTTTGTCTACAGGGCTTTCCATGAAATGAATTCTCATTTTAATGTTAGCCTCCTGCAGTTTTTAATTTTTAATCTGTAATATGAAATTGCAAATTTTACAAACATCATTTGAAAAAGCCACTAGGACAGAACCGAATGCCAAAGTTTACATATTGCCTAATTAGACTGTTATGAGAAGCAGCTTATCAATGTCAAGCCAAAGATCATCAAAAAATCCAATTACTAATTTGAAAAACACATATATTTATAGGTTCATTTTGTTTAATTTGCATCCGATTAGCTTAATAATTGTTTAAAAATTGTATTAGGGTTAATAATTTGGGTTCAGTTAGCAACACACCTGGGCTGCCCAAGTGGGTACCCCACCAAAAAGAAAGCTCCATGGTGATCTTTTCCAGCAGAAAGCACAGAGAGCTCATTACTCAAATGACAAGGCAATTTTAAATATGAAAAGTTATTAAGTCCACTCACAGGCTGCTCTTTTTTCAGCTGTTACTGGTCAGGACTGCTCAGGGTGGGCTCTCCCAAACCTTCCAGGAGGATTCACCTCATTTCACAGCACTGCATGTCGAGCCCTGTCTCACCAGCCAAGGTCTGCTCCGAGATCCCAACAGGGAATTTGGGATTTTAAAGCTGGCATTAAAGGGGAGCGAGGGTGGGCAAGGCAAAGGGGCTGGTTCTCTTTAGGGTCAGCTTTAGTGCCAGCTCAGAGTGGACATTTCTAATTACAGCAAGAGAAATCGGTCTTGTGGCTGGAGTCAGAGGTCTTTTCCAGCCCAAATGATTCTAGAATTCCATGAATTCCATCAAACAGGTGCCACATCCAACGTCACTTAGGAATTTGGGCTCCTGAAAGGTTCTTCACTCCCGTTCCTCCCTGATGTTGTGCTGCTGAGGGCAGGGGTGTCCTGAGGAAACACAGGAGCTTCCCAAGAGGGAAGTGCTGTGCCTATGGACAGAACTGATCCCATGGAGCAGCCCAGCCATGGACAGAGACTGGGAAAGCCATGGCCAAGCTGGGAAGGCTGGAGTGGGATGGTGGCGTCCGTGTTTCTGCTCGCTCAGAGGCCACCTCTGCCTTGGAACTCCCCAGCCAAATTCCTTCATTAAAACAGGACTGGGGCCATGTTTTGCCTCGGGATGAAGGCTTTCCCTTTAGTTAATGGAAGAGCAGGAGGCCTCTCCAGAGGGGGAACGGGAGCACCAAGCCGAGCTGGAGCGCCCTGGAGGAACGGCCGCGTCTCCGCTGATTCCGCTGGGGTCTTGGGAGGCAACTCTCCAGATGATCAAATTAGTGCCTCTGCCTGCCTAATTGGCACGAGGTGCACCAACTAATGAGCACCGTGCAGTGCAGCACAGGAGGCACACGCTGGAAGAGCAGGAAAATGAGCTGGTGCTAATTGGTGGGCTTGGCTCGGCTGGGATTAATCACGCGCTTTAACGGGAGGGCGACACGCCATGCCCGCACCCCAAAAGGCACTGCAGAGCTGATCTGCACAGGGATAACGAGCCAGATTTTGGTAAATCCACAGGATTCGGCTTCTAAATAGAAAAGCTGGTGGGTTTTCATCTGGTCCAGCCTTTGAAAGTCCCAGCTTTAGTTTTAAGCTTAGTTTCAGGCTTTGGCTGAGGAGATGCTCTCGGTGGGTTCAATTAAAATGGATTTGGCCCTTCCCTTGCCTCGTGGATGATTTCTGATCTGCCTGACCCTCCTAGAGGGGTTTCTCATTTCCCATTATTTAAAAATAGGTCATTGAGAGTTTTATGAGCTCTTGCAAAATATTAATTACAAAGTTCACCAGCACAGTTTTGGTCAGCTGGTGGGATATCTTCCCTCAAAGAAAAACAAGGATTTATGGCAGTGACTTCTTGGGAGATTTACAGGATAAATGCTCCTAGGTGCTTGAGAAGAGCCTGGTCTAATCTAATTTACAGCTCTAATTAGCTGATTTTTAGAAAAATCTGTTTGGCCTTCTTGAGGGCAGTGAAAGCTGCATCTTTCCCTGGTATTCACAAACACTGCAATTTAAAATAGCTCCAAAACTGAAAGTATCAGATCCAGATGGAGATGCAGCTCCCTCTGGAAGGAGCAGAGGAGAAAATCAGGAGTTCATTCCTGTGCCACACAGTAGCCACTAAGATTTCCTTATATTCTTCCATCAAGCAGCCTGGAAAACTCTCTAAATTGCACAAAATCCCAATTTTCATTCCACCATGCTAGCACGTTTATCTTGTCCTAGAAAATGTGGTCCTCTCACTGAAGGAAGTGATATTAAGAAAATTAAAAAGCTGAATATAAAATATAAAATGATTCTACAATAATTTCAGACTAACAATTTACTTTACAATAATATTTCTATTAAAAACCTGAATATTAAATATAAGAAGTTTCTACAATAATTTCATACTAACAACTTAATTTATAATAATATTTCTATTAAAGACCTAAATATTAACATTAATTCCATTTTTTAAATAAACTTTTACTTAGAATTAAATTGAGACGTTTAGAAATAAACTTCTACTTTTCAGATGGCTACAAAGCTGTGCAATCCTTTGATGTCCTACCACAAATAGCAAAAAAAAAAAAGTATTTTTCTGGAAATCACAAGTTTTTTGCTTAATGATAGCGTTGAAATTTATTGTTAAGAAGTTTCTCTTCAGGTGGAACATGAAAACAATTCCAATCAACAAATTACTGTGCCTGTCCAAGTTGAAACTTGAGTTAAACCAGATTAAACTCTTATTTCAAAGTGCTGAAGTTCACTTAGTCCAGATCTCTTCTGGATTTGGGAAATTTGTGTTGAAGGATTTGTATCAGTAGATTTTAAACTTCTGGTCTGAAGCCAAAATAGGGATTTTAATTGTTAAATGAACACTGAGGAGTGAGGTTTCTCTCAC
This sequence comes from Buphagus erythrorhynchus, assembly GCA_013400855.1. Lineage (NCBI taxonomy): Eukaryota > Metazoa > Chordata > Aves > Passeriformes > Sturnidae > Buphagus > Buphagus erythrorhynchus. Next base: position 6,699 of record VZTT01069895.1, read on the forward strand.
ACAGGTTTTGTTTTACATATCCATCCAATTTTAGGAGGGAAAAGCAACCAAGAGGAAATTTCTGGCATTGATTTTTGTATCTTAATATCATAAGTTTTAAAATGTAGCAATTTTATTCAGATAATTCTAATAGCAGCACTAAAAGTAGTGCTAAAAACACTAATTTATTTCCAGTATTTCTTTCCTAATACCCACAGACACAGAAATATTTGTCTCAGGGTTTGATTTCTTCTGGCTTTGACTAAAAATATTTCCTGGGCAAGGTGATCCTGAATGATGCTGCTCAAAATCAGCAGTGAGTGAAAACTGAAGCACTTCTTCCATGGTTTTGTGGTATCCCACCCTTAATTCCAAATTCTATCTCTTGTTAAAACTGTTCTTTTCAGTGAAATGCAGTAGAAAGTTTTACTCCTTCTGCCATCTGTCCTGTAAAAGTTGTGGTTATCAAACATCACTTGGAGATTACAAGGGTGTATGTTAGCCATGCACAATCCTGCATTCTACTGGAATTTAAAAATTCCTTCCGGAGAAAAAAAATGTACTACATTAATATGGAGAATTTGCTTAAATTCATTAAAATAAAAAGGTATTTATAATTTAAAAAGGTGTTTATAATATATAAAAAAGGAAATTGATAATTTCAGTATTGGGATTTTAGCTTTCAAATAGACTGATTTTCCCTGAATTTTAGCGTTAATGTCCATTGCTATTTTATTATAAAGATGACCCAGTGAGGACAAATCATGACAGACAGGTCCTGACCTACCTGCCACTCACAGAACCAAAAAAAAAAATCAGCAATATCTGTCCTGAGCACCATCAGAAGTTCCCAGATGACCCCACACCCCTGACATTTAAATTCCACCTGGGTTTTCATTACCTTTTTTAGTACTACAGAAGGAAAATTTACTTCATGAGATGTTCCTCAAGTTTAGTTTATCCCCAAATTCCAGCCTCTGGTTGAAAGCCCGAGAATATTTAGTAATTAGGACTTTTGGAGTGGCAGGGAACCTCACACGGAATTTTTTAGAAAGGGTGGGAGTTCCCATCTGTCTCCAGGATATTTTTTTCTGTGACCTCCTCTGAGTAGCAGCCATAAATTTTATTCTAAAGGAACAGGGAAGGAAGCTGGAGTGGGAATCTATGGAGACAAGATCCTCAAAGATCATCAATTACCTGCTATCACTTAATCTCTGAGAATTGCCTCCATCAGAGCCCAGCCTTTGGGAAATTACAGAATTTCCCAAAATTCTGGAGATGTTTACAGCTCAGCTCCAAGGTTAACAACTGCACTCCTCCCAAAATAACACACCTCCAGCTCAAGGTCAAGGTCAAGGCAGGGGAGGGGTGCCATGGAAAGAGACAAATTAAAAGGTGCAAAACTCAAACCAATGCAAGTTTTCCTCCCATATTTCATGTAATTAAGCAGCTTGTCTTGCTGTCAAGGAACTCTTTGAAGCCAAGAACTCGCAGAAGTCTGGAAGGAAATTGGATGTGAGAGAGACTGTCAGGAACAGGCAGAGCTGTGGCATTGATGGCAATGCAGGGCTGAAATATTAAAATCCAGTTTTGTTGTCAGGAAGTTTTGAAGGTTTTGAAACTCCCTGTGACAATCAAGTTGATTTTTCAACCTTATTTATGTAGTGGAAGCAGAAAGTCCATCTATTTTTAATAAGTGTGGAGATGAGATTGAGAGGATAGATGGAGGTTCCCAAAGGGAACGGTGGCATCGGTGACAATTGACAGCACAGCGGTGACAATGCCATCAAAAGGATGTTCAAACCAACACCCCTGCAAAAATAATGCTCCTGCTTAAATAATAAATCCCCTGCAGGGCATGAAATGCCAGGAGAATGTGGCACTTGGGGACATGGGACAGTGGTGGCCTTGGAAGTGCTGGGGTTGGACTCGGTTTTGGAGGGCTTTTCTGACTTAAATGAGGCTGTGAGATTAAATACCATCAACTATATTTTAAAAATATTTAAAGTGTTTATTCTTCTTTACTACTCCTCAAAATCACTGGAGAAATTATCTTTAAATAAATTTGTAAATGTAAAAACCCAGACATATCTATGCCCAGCAACTTGTAGATGCAATCAACAAACATAACTAAGACAAGCCTCTGCTTCCTGATTTTTTTATGTCCCATTCCTTTCCTTCTTTCCTTAAGAAAATCATCTGCCCAGATTAAAAATCAAAAAGACTGACAATGCAGAAAGTTTGCAATGAAAGTTTCCTACAATTTCCTTTTTAAAAAAATTTGTGTTGTCACACATCCAACAATGAAGATGTAACACTACAGAAATTACAGAGAAGATAATTTGGAAATTTTCCTAGAGGGAAGAGAAGATTTGTTTCTTTGGCTGACCCCTCAGGTAAAAGATTTGTCTCAGTTCTCCCTCAGAATTATCTACCTTGAGGTAGATTTGCAGTTTCAAATTTTCAGAGTGGAAATGGAGCTACCCATAAAATACATCTTTATCTAATTTCAATCAACATCATCAATCATGAAAATTATCAGTTCTACAAGAGCAGAGAGTAAATCTCCTCTGGAAATGTCCTGGATAGTGAGCAGAGCCATGCTCTGGGTGGCTGCAGTGTCCTCACAACCAAATCCAGGTTTATGCCCAATAAAATGCATCAGCCACAAACCTTTCCTTGGCTGGCTGTAGAACATTCCCAAAAATGACACAGCACCACTTTCTGAGAGACTTCCACAAAGGAACCTTTATTTTGGGAATTCCCATCCTACCTTGTCCATCTCTTCACGAACAGATCTGGACTTCCACAGATGTTCCTTCACAAGCTGTGTGTGTTCCTGGCATTACAAAAACTGGGATCTAACAGCAGAGATCTCCCCAGTTCCTACAAAAAATGGGATACATTCCTTAGGGAGAGACTCTGCCAACCTTAGAGAAGATTGTGAGCAGGATTCCTTCCCAGTCTGAGACCAGCTCCAGTGAGGCACCTGGGAAAGTGGGAGTGAGAGGAGAAGACAATTCCTGATAGTTTTGGCTGGATGAGGAGAAATCCAGCTCTGGAGGAGAACTGAGGCATTTAATCCGAGCTTAGATTTGAACTAGGACCAAACCCAAAAGTGACAGATCAGAGTGACTGGAGAAAAAAAAACCCACACAATTTCTTAGAAGCAGAAAAATATTCCTGTGGATCCCTGTAATTCCCAACCATGGCATTGCTTACACAGAGGAGACTGTTTTGATTTTTGGGGAGATGGTAAAATTTTGCTTTCCTCTGAGATTTCAGGGCTAAAGTTTTAGGAATGTCATGACTGGGAAACAGTTAAAAAAGCCACAAAAAACCCAAATCAAACCAAAAGACCCCCGACCATAATAGATTTCCACTTCACATATTAACCATGTGAAGTTGAAGGGAAAGTACCAGATTCTGCACCTGGGATGGAGCAACCCTGGATGAATGGAGAGACTGGAATTTTCACACTAGAATAAAGTAGTTTTTTAAAAAAAAGTGAATTATAATTCAATAAAAATCCTCTGTGGGTATGGGTACAGCACATTCCACATGACAAAAAACAAGCAAAAATCCAACCTCAATTTACAAAAAAAAATCTTTATATTTTATCACATCTGAAGTTTGGAGTCTTGGGGTCTTTTCCAACCTTAACAGCTCCAATTCCAACTGCTCTGCTGCAGAAACATCCTCAGCTCCCCACACACCACATAAATTAAGTCATGTCTAAAAACTGCACAGAAGTTTGATGCTCAGGCTGAATTTTCTATGTTTCTGCATTTAAGAAGCTCCCAGCCTTGAAGACAAATTATCTGTAAAAGATCCTAAAAATTCTGTCTCCAAACCACATCAACCACAGAGGATGCACCTGAGAAGTGAACTCATATGACAGCAGCAATTACATTCTTAAGCATTCTTAAAACCAAAAAACCACACAGGTCCCAAACTGTTTACAAGTTTAATGACTTCAAAACTCGCAACTTTCAATACAAGCTTACCTTTTTAAAAAAAAAAAAATTATCAAAAATTTAGCATAATACTTCTGCTAATACAACTGTATTTTCTTTTAAATGAGTATTTACAGAACTCCAATGAAAAACAGAACTTCAGCATAGGAAAATTTCAGCAGAAAATAGCTTCAGCTGCCAGTGCTATGGCTTCCTGATTGCTGTACTGATCAACAGGAAAAAGAGGGGAATCAATGGTATTATAACAACATTTATTCAATGTCTGCAGCTTTGCACAAGCACCCCATGTGGTTTAGGAGCCACCACATGCTGGCAAAGCTACTAAAGAAATATCTACCTTCTATTTGTAAACACATTAAGAAAAATATTTTGCAAACCAGCCATAGAAGTATTAAACATCTGAGCTTAAAATCTGAGTGCAAATCAATTCTCATTGAAAAAAATCTGTTATTGGAATTACTGAATTGATTTAAAAACTGGTTCTGGGACTCTTAAGACTATTTCCTTGCTCTTGTGCTGGATCTTGTCCTCCTCTCCATTCCTCCAGTGGTCTGAGCTGCCCTTGCATCCTCTTCTCCAAGTTTAGTTTTGTTTCTTCTTCCTCTTTGTAGAGATCCATTTTCATCATTCCCTATTTGCACATGAAAAAACGTCAATTTGTGTCATCAATCAAACATTTCCCACAAAATTCCATCTTCACCTACGTTGTTTTGAAAGGAAACGTCCCCAATGACAACATTCCAAAGATTACATCTCTGAATTCAACAAACCAGATACCAACTCCACACTTCTGCACATCCAATATCCTTTAAGTTGGATCCCTGAGGATTTACAGCTATTTCTGAAAGTAGGTTAACATTAATGAGAGCACCAAAAACAATTAGCTGCCATTTTAGCTAAAATTCCTTCCACTGATATGTAAAACTAAACCAGAACCAACACCAAAGTCCTGCAAAAATGAAAACAGAGGAAGTTTTATGGCAGGAAATTCCTCGCTGTGTAGCTCTAAAGAGTTGCTGTCATTTCTACTTCAAGGCATTCATTTGATAATATTTTCTAATTGAGAGCTTTCAAGTCAAGCTGAAAATTCTAGGAAATATTTTTAGGTGGCAGCAGGACCAGGACAGTGACTGTCCCCCCTGTACTGGGGTACACCTCCAGTGCCGTGCCCAGTTTGGGTCCCTCAAATTCAGGAGGGACATGGAAGGGCTGAGTGTGAGCAGGGAAGGGAATGGAGATGGAGAAGGGGCTGGAACCTCAGGAGGGAGCTGGGATCTTGGATCTTTTCCAAACTAAATGATCCCATGATTCTGTGATCTACATTAGCAGCCCCAGAGCTCTACACACAATTGTATCTCCACATAACTCAAAAAAGAAGAGAGGAAAAAAAAAGAGATCAAGGA